>VMDO01040621.1:0-11786 GCA_007922755.1 Pedetes capensis | reverse complement strand
TGTAAATTGGTCCAACCACTGTGGAAATCAATATGGAGGTATCTTAAAAAACTAAAAATAGATCTACCATATGACCCAGCTATAACACTATTGGGAATTTACCCAAAGGGAGATGGGTCATCATACCACAGAGACACCTGCATCTCCATGTTCAATGCAGCACTTTTCACAATAGCAAGGATATGGAATCAATCAAAGTGCCCTTTAACAGAAGAATGGATAAAAAAACTATGGTACATATACACAATGGAATACTACTCAGCAATCAAGAAAAATGAAATAAGGTCATTCGCAGCAAAATGGATGGAATTAGAGAAAATTATTTTAAGTGAACGAACACAAGTTCAGAAAGAGAAACAACACATGTTCTCACTCATATGTGGGAGCTGAATCAAAATTATAAGAAGGAAAAATCCTATTCAAAGGTCGGATCAAAATAAAAGGGAGAAAAAAGCTAAGAATGGTGTCAATATAAATGGTCTAAAAAATGCATGCAATTGTTCTAACAAGATACAAACAAAGATCACTACAGGAAAAGTTTCTATCTTAAACAGAACTGGAACCCAAGGACATATAGAAAAATATTACCAAGTAAAAGATAGAGAAGACTTAGATGGGAAGGGTGGGAGGGGGGAAGCATACGGGAGGGTAAGGGTGAAACTATATGAATAATGTACATCAAAATGTATATATGGAAATGTCACAATGAAAAGCATGTCAGAATGAATCATATTAAGGTATACATTAAAAATTCCCAATAAAAAAATTAAGAATCTCTCTGAGCTTGAGCTACAGTATCCATAGAATGCAGTCAGTGAACTAAACCATCACAGACGTTCATTTTAACTTTCATTCGAAGCAATGTCAGTGTTTGAAAGTCAGTAAGCATTGCCAAGCCCCCAAGTGGGAGCCACATCATCTCCATTACTAGAGATAGGTGTTCAGAGGACTGCCCTGGAGGACTTTTTAAATTATTTTCTAGTGCAACAATTTTACGATGTTTGATAAGGTTGTTAGAAGCCCTTAAGAAGGTGCAACCAAGAAAAGACCTGGTAAAAAAGAAGTGTCATTCAAGGGAAATACCATTGATTTTTAAAAAGTGAACTGTAGACTTCTCCTCCCATTTCCTTTGTAAACTGTGATTAGGCTGCACTTTGCTTGAGTTTACAGTAATGATACCTTACGCTTAACACTGTGCATTCTGAAGAGTGGGCTTAAAAGTACTTTACCAGCTTGTAGAAGAAAGTCCTTTCCTAGCAGGATGCACTGCCAGGCCTCTTCTTCTTTGCCACTTCTCCATGGTCAATTAACCAGCAGGAATTATTCTTAGGGCAAGGAAGCTGGAGAAAACTCTAAAGAAGTGTATTTCCACTGACATGGAAGCAAGGATGATCTGGGGGAAGGAGAGAAAAGAAGAGTATTCCCTTTGACTGAGGGTCTAAAGAATGCGAGATGCTCTACCGGATATTTCCACCTGGGTTCCTTCATTCTAACATCATTCTATATAAATGACCACTAAAATACTATAAGAAAGGTTAAGCAGCTGGGGATGTAGCTCAATGGTAGACCACTTGCCTAGCATGTGTAAAGCCCTAGGATTGATGACCTCTAATGCTGAAAACAAATGAAAGAAAAGGAAGGAAGGAAGGGAGGAAGGGAGGGAGGGAAAGGAAGGGAAAAGAAAAGGAAGGTTAACTTACTCCTATGTGTCCTTATGTCCTTCTCTACCAGGCTTTTGCTGTTTTACTTATTTTGGCTCTGCATGAGGCAAATGAAATCATCATGTTTATGAGAAGCAAATCAACTCATAACGGACAAAATAGCAGCACTTTGAGATCAAGAGTAAAGGCAGTCACTGTTCAGGCTGATCGTCTCTTGAAGAGATAAGGAGCAGAGAAGCATAGAAGGGTACTGACTTTGAAGTCAGAGTTTTCCAGGACAGAAAAAATACTGAATGTAAATTTTGAAGACCACAAAATTGTGCCAAAAATCAATGCTCATCTATTTAGTTATGGATTTTCTCAAACTTCATACTTTACTTCCCTCTTCAGGTCACTTATCCTTTCTTCAGCATTACATGGTACATGTGGATGGTTCAAACTCATGTATGTTGTTGTTGTTGTTAGGTGCCATCAAGTCAGTATCAAACTTGATGTAGCAACCCTACATACAACAGGGGAAACACTATTGTCAGTGCTTCTCTGCTGTTCATAGGGTTTTTAATGGCAGACTGATTTTTGGGAGTGGGTTGCCCGGTCTGTCTCCCAAGCCTGCAGCACCTGGTGTTCCCAGGTTGTCTCCCATCCAAGCACTAACCAGGCCCGACCCTGCTTAGCTTCCGAGATCTGGCTGGATTGGCTGCCACAGGGCTATGGTTGCAGGCTAAACTCATCTATAGTTAAGTATAAATATGTTGCATACATTTGTATACAAATTCATAGTTGTCAAAGTATTTTCCAGTACTATGTCTCATTTTATGCATATGAATATTTGATGGAGTTTATTGCCCCATTTTATAGATAAGGAAAAGGAAATATAAAAAGTTAACTTATTTGGTCAAAATCATCAACTCAAAAAACATTAATAGATCATTCTCAGAAGAAACATGATTGTGTACAAACATTACAACCCAATAAAATTTTAACTAAATTTTTATTAAAATTTAACATGCATACAGAAAAGCAAGAAGAAGAGGAAGGTGAAGAAAAGGAGGAGGAGGAGAAATAGAAAAGGACACAGAATAAAAAAGAAATAGAAAGAATGATGGTATAGTTATATATCAGAATAATATTCAAAAAGAATATAGTCTTCACTCCAACAAGACTAAATAGGGAAAGTTATAAAGACACAAAAAAACAAAGAACAAAACACGAAAGCCCTGAGACCAGAGGCAGCCTGTACCATTTAGCGAAACTCTGTCGCAAAATAAAGAATAATAAAGGTGATAAAGGAATTGAAGGTGCTGCTCAGTGGTAAAGCACTTGCCCAGCATGCATAGGTCCCTGGGTTAAACCCTGAGGGCTGAAAGGGAAAATGAAAAGGGGGGGAGAGAACGGGAGGGAGGGAGAGAGAGAAAGAAAGAAAGAAAAAAGTTTGCATCCATACAGTGAAGCAGAAAAGTCAGTCACAGTTCAGAGACCTGGTGATCATCTTCTGAAGCAAGAAGAAATCTCTATAATCTCACAGATACTAAAATCTCATAATCTGTTAATGAGAAAGTCCTATATTTGCCCTCAACATATTCAAAGTCAACAGAATAATGAATTTAACTAAAATTTCAACAAAGCCTAAGCCCTCCACAGCTACTGAGTAGATTCTTGTACTAGAAATCTAATAGATCTCATACTAAATTTCATACTAATAATCTGATGAGAGAAGAAATATGTCCTTTTCTGATGTAAATATTACTTACTCTAGTCTCTACTATTCTTTTACGTAAAATATTCATCATACAATCAAAGTTTTGAAGACACATAAAGAAAAAAATGTGATCCATGGTTAAGAGAAGAAATAATCAATATAAACAAGCTCCCGAATATCAGACATGATGGTACATACCTGTAATCCCAGCAAGTTGGGAGGCTGAGGCAGGAGGATCACAAGTTAAAAGCCAAAGGCAGCATGCACAACATAGTGAGACCTTTCTCAAAATAAAAAAGAAACAGAAAAGAAAAAAGAAAGAGGTCCCCAAATGACTTCAACTTGGAATTACAAAAAAAAAAAACTTCAAAATAAATGATATACATATGGAAAAGAAACTTGTCAGGGAAAAAATCACTGAGATGAGAATTTCAGCATATAGATTAAGATTATGAAAAGAACTAAACAGAAATGCTATAAATAAAAAGTACAATAACATAAATGAAAACTTACACCAAGGGCTAATTAGCAGATGGCATACAGAAGAAGAAGAAGAAAGAATCAGTGTACTTGAATTTAGGCCAAAAGAAATTATCCAAACTGAAAGAAGAGAAGAGAAAGAGAGAGGGGGGTGGGGGAGGAAGGGAAGAAGGAAGGGTGGAAGGAAGGGTGGAAGGAAGGGGGAGAGGGGAGGGGAAGAAGGGAGGAGAAGGGAGGGGAGGGGAAGGGACAGAAAGAAAAAAAGAAAAGAAAAGAAAAGAAAAGGAAGAATTTGACATTTGAGACCTGTTGAACAATATCAAATCATACAACATTAGGTTAATTGTATACATCCATAAAAGATGACATGAAGTTTATAAAAGATATAGGTGGAAACTCATTTCTTAACTCTGAAATGACAATAGATAAAGAGGAAAAGGAAAGAATTACTTTTGGTATACTGTGGAGGGTTGAGGCCCAATACTATGTGACCCATATTATTGCTCAGGATGACAGGTGAATACAAGGTCATGCTGCATCCTGACTCCAAGGCTTATAAGAGGAGTTTCACCAAAATCACAGAGGAAAAAAAATAAGAGAAAAGGTGGTAGACTGTAATTCCTATTCCCCCCAACCAATAGGTAAATCTGTTCTTAACACCTGCATAAAAAATCCAAAGGGCCCATAATGGGCTACCAAGTTGCTTTGCTGGAAGGGAAAATAAAGGGATGATTATATGTTCTGTATTCCCAGGGCAAAGAACATTGGAGTGTTCCATAGGAGGGCTAAAGAGAGTTGTTCAACATAATTCCTCCAGCAACATTAAATAGTTACTATTAGGTCAGCATATTTCATAAATAGTTATCTTCCTTTAAAGCAGGTGAACTCTGAGCCTGTCCAATTTGGGATGTGGGCATATATCATCCAGCAGAATTGCCTGTCATTTCCAGTTGGCTACCTTGGGTTGTAGCAGACAAGTTGTGCTGCCTATAAGTAGAACTTGGAAAAGCCATGAGATGAAATCATCATTCACCTGAGGCACCAGAGGAGAGTAACAATTTATCTTTGGGGTTGTTGTTGTTGTTGTTGTTGTTGTTGTTGTTGTTTAGCAATCATATTTTAGGGCCTTAATACCTATAAGACATAGTGCTAAATGTTGGAGGTCACATGGACATAGATATTGTTCTCAACAGAAAAAATATATATTATCAAATGAATAAACCAATTTCTCCAGTTATTTAGGAAAAGAAGAGAATGTTTGGCTGAGACTCTTTTAGAAATGCAGTGGTTAATTGAAAAACAGGGTGTGGAACATAAAGGAAATCAGGGAAGGTTTATAGAAATGTTGGTATTTGATCTAAATTAGAAAACTGATAGAATGAAATGCAATGGATAAGGGAAATGTATTTCTAACAATGGGCAAGGAAAGCAACAAGGTATCATGGAAACAGTGAACTGCAGTATCAGACACATCAAACTTTGAATCTCCATACTACTACTTTGTACTATAAGATCTGGACAAATTACCTTACTCTTTTTAACCTCAATTTCATTATTTGTAACGTGGGTATAATAGCCCTAATTCTTATGCTTCACACATAGGCACCCAGGAATTGTAGTTGTCATTGCTGTTAATCTTGAATAAAGTCATAGATATGGAGGTGCATAGCAGAGATCATAATAGTGATGAATAGTAGAGGAGGAAAGGACATGGAACAACCATATGTATCCAGATCATGGAGTATAATAATAGCCTAGCAAAATAGAATTTGCAGTGTTACTCCATAGACAATGGAGACACTTGGAAGGTTTTAGCAGAACTAGAACTATGCTTCAGAAGAATTAGTCTATTTTTTTTATTATTTTTAAGAATAAATTAGCTGCTTCCTGGCTAGAACCAGAATTCAAACTCACATACTTAAAATAACAAAGCAAACAAAGTGATACTCCTACCACCATAAGAAAGGATACTCCACCCAAAAGGGAGGCACCCCTATCTAGTGCCAAATCACTGTTTCTAAAGGGGAGCACTGAGATACACATAAGGTTGTTCTGACTTTTTGAGAAAAACGTGAAGCCTTATGCATCATCTCCCCAACTGTTTACGTTGGATACATAAAACATCATCAGTGGGTCAAGCATATTGTGAGAGTGATCAGGCTGGCAGCCGTCTGCTTGAGACCTCTGCCTAGGGCCTTGCCATATCTGAAATGGATCTTTGCACAATCTAGTTCCAGAAATGGCTGTCTTTGTTGTTCTGTTTATTGATGTTTTCCCAAAACAATGAAGAAATTTGCCCTTAAAGGTGAATTCAACTCTATACCTCCAAAAAAAAAAAAAAAAAAACAGAAAAATTTCTGACATCTTTGGAATGGTAGTTTTGGTTTTTGTTTTTTTTTTTTTTTCCTACTTCTAGCCATCATTTAAAAATAATATTGGATTCCATCCAGGTTTAACCAGAAAACTCCCTTATAAATTTCAACATTTCCACTTCTGATGGTTTGGGCCCCTAAAACTGCATTTTGTGGACAGTATATAGAATTTTTTGTTATCTGACACCATAGGATTATTTGAGGTTTTGAAGAAGGATTAAGTCTAGAATAACTTTCTAATTTCTCCAAGATTTCAGAACATAATTGTCTGCTATTAACATTTTTCCTTCTTCATCCCCAAGATGTAATAAGAATAGAGCTAGCATTCACCAAAGACAAAACTTACAATAGCCATGAGAAAAGAACTATTATAAGTCTCATTTTATAGATGAACAAACGGTGGCTTAAATAAGACAATGACCTTATACCAGTTAAGCCTTATACCAGTTAAGTTGCAGAATGGGATTTCAGGGCTTGAACTCTTTCCACTACTCCATGATATGTCACTTACAGAAGCCATACACATATAATAGGACATTAAAGTGGAAATTTCACTGAGGCCTCATAACTTAATAGCTATTTCATTACAAAGTGAGGACTTACACCTATGTACAAATTTTCAAAGAAGAATGATAGACTATATTCTTGTTCATAAATATTTATTGATTCATCCTGGAGAAGGGGATATGATCTTATTGACATTAGGCTTCTCCATGTGGCTTGATTTCACCAATAATATGTGGACAAAAGAATCATAGATCATATCTAGGCAGAAGCTTTTAAAGTCACTAAGTGCTTCACCATCCTCATTTTTACCCTATGTCACAAGAAAGGACAATGTATAGAGAAAGGCTGCACTGTCAACCTTGGTCATGTGGTAGAGACAAGGGGGAACAGAATACAGCTGATCCTGAAGGATATGAGGTGCTAGTGAAAAATAAGTTTTTATTGTCATGAGCCAAGGAAATATGGGGATCATTTGCTGCTGCAGCACAACTCAACCCATCCTGAGCGATATTGAAGATAATCAAACCTGAGCACAATGGTGCATGCCTAAAATCCCAGTGACTTGGAAGGCAGAAGTAGGAGGATCACAAGTTCAAGGCCAGATATAGATTGTGTAACTTAGTAAGACCCTGATTCAAAATAAAATATAAAAAATTGAGCTGGGGGTATAGCACAGTGGCAGATCACTTGTAAAGTATGTGTGAGGCCCTGGGAGTGGGGAGGATGAGAAGGTAAAGAAGGAGGAGGAGGAGGAGGAGGAGGAGGAGGAAGAGGAGAAGAAGAAGGAAGAGGAGGAAGAGAAGGAGAAGAGAAAGAGAGAAGGAGGAAGAGGAAGGGGAGGAGGAGGGGGAGGAAGGGAAGAGGAGAAGGAGGAGGAGGAGAAGAGGAAGAGAAAAAGGGAGGGGGGAAAGGAAGAGGAGGGGGAGGAAAGGGGGAGGAGAAGGGGGAGAAGAAGGGGGAGGAGGAGGGGGAGGAGATGATCATAAACCTTTCAAACAATTGAAGACCCTTGTCTACATCATGAGTACAAAGTCAAATTAAAGATTGAGACAGAACTTGTGGAGATGATTTTTTACAAAAGGCATTCATTAGGCATTCATTATGAATCTTTTCCTTGTGAGGAGTGAGAGTGGGTACCTATCCCTTACCTTAAACCTGTTAGAAAGTTCTTCAATAGGACCACTCAGAAAGCTGTCTAGTAACTGACGCCAACTGCAAAATCTAAAAATCAAGAGATGAGCTAGCTAACTGCCTTCCCTAATGGTGGGAGCAAAAGAGCCATTGCTACTTCATGGATATCACCCAATAAATTTTATGAGTGCACAAACGTCCAAGGGGAGAGGCAGCCAGTGTAGGAGCAACTGGTATCCCAGGGAGTGAATGGATCTTCACAGGAGAAGCTGAGGATAAAATTCCAGGGGCTGAAGAAGCAGTTATGAGGAATGAGCTAGAGTAGAGGTGATCTACACCACAAAGAGCACTGCAAGTGAAAGAGCCCTAGAAATACAAGGATTCCCAAAACTTCCCAAAGTACCTGTTGAGTGAAAGAATCTACTTTAAAACCTCCTAGGTATAGGAACTGAATTATCACTTTGTACCCCATAAATATGTATAATTAAAATACTAATAAAAAATAAAAAATAAAGTCAAACATCCTAGGATCCAATATTATGACGTTAGTCCATGATAGCCTTGGTTAAGTCATAAATTTCCCATTCTTATCTTTGCACACTTCCCAGACTTTCCTCATGAATCCTGGACAGATTAGAAATGCTTGTTAGTAGATAGGGAGGAAAGAGGGAGAGCTTCAAAGTGAAGACAGGAGAAAAGAGGCTATCACTTTCCCTCACCTACAGTATGTAGGCATTCTGCTTCATCCATCAAAGGAAGGGGGAAATTTTTTACCTTTAAATATTGTTGGAAATTTGGATGACTACCTGGAGGTAGAGATGCTAGAGATTATTGATAATACTTAAAGTAGCCAGAAAGTTCGTGTAGAAGTCTAAGTTTATATCCATGAAAAAAAGAAGTAAACCAACAGAATTGAGTTAAATGGATTTGGGGAGGAGATAGCAAATAAGACTACTTAATCACATCCTACAAATGATGGATACAGTTTGTATGGACCACAATCCAGAAATGGGATATTTTAAGTCCTAAATATTCAGGGAGAGGGGGTACAGATCCATGTTTCTGAAACAAAGACCACCTTTTGACCATATGGTCCTTTTTCCAGGCAGAAGAGAGAAACAGTCATAATATAGCATGGAATCAAATCTTCATTTCCCAAGAAACATACAGATATAAGCAATGGTGAAAATAAAAATCAATAAATAATCAAGGGAAAATAAAAGTCTGACCTGGCTCTGGCATACAGCTGTGTGGATAAAAATCACTATAAACAATCATCTTCTTTTGAGGAAATTAAAAGCTCTAATCCTACTAAGTCTCAAGAAACTTTTTGAGTCACATGCTATATTGAACACAGACACCACACACACACAAACCTGAGCTTCATGTACATAGAAAACACCATGGTGGAGATAAGTTGTCAAGGGTTCAGTCTCTGACTCTCCCAGTTTGAGTGATCTGGGATGTTGTCAACAGTTAGCTGCTGGGTTCTGATTATTTATTCTAAGAGTTTTGACCTTTAATCAGTCATCTGTGATGAATGCAGTCCAAGCTGAAAGGCAGAGACCCAGACAAGGCATGTATTCCTAGAAGGAGATACTCTGATGTTTCAACCCAACAGTCTTGGCCAGCAGGCCTTGGGCCATCTCAGTGACCCTACATATAAGAAATGCCAACAGCATGTATGATGGTATGATGACTATTCCCTTGGGGAACATGCGCAAGTATCAACTCTTTCTATTTAACCCCACATAGCTTGTCCTCCATAATATCCCAGTAATCTCTCTGGCTTGCTGATAATGGTAGAAGAAATTGTACTTGAAGGATGAGGCTGTGATAGGTCCTGGATCACTAAACATACAGTTGCTACAGGTCAGCTCTAGCCCTAACACAAGAGGCTGTGAGTACCCAGAAGGTGCTGTGACCACTTGGTTCCAACCCTGATAAGACAATCAGAACCTACTCTTGGAATTGCAGAGCAGGCCCAGTGTGAATGCTTGGAGTCTTTAAACACACTAAATGAGAATCTTCTCTTGAAACATTAGAGTCCTGGCAATTCAAGATGCTCTACTTCCAATATGTCAGCCAGTGAGGAACCAGACATATGGAGGAGGAAAGACTTCCATTCCTAACAACCCACTTAATTATCAGCCAGCGTACACTTATTGAGCACCTACTAGTCCCAAGCACTATGACAGATGGAATGATTAACAACATATGCCTAATGAGCTCGCGGTGTAGCAGAAGAAATAAAGCACATGCATCAGGATTACCATGCACGGGAAAATATGTTTTACATCTTAAGAAAAGTATAAATGTTGAGGTCTTTAAAGATAAGTGGAATTTCAATGCACAGAAAAGCAAGGACAGTATTCCAGGCTGAGGAAATCTCTGGCAGAGTTGGAGAAACACAGGATCTGTTCAGGCGACAGTCTGCAACCAGTGTGTGGAGCTAGAGTTGCCATGGGGAGATTGATTTCCCCTAAGCACAGACCCTTGACAAGAATTTGGATACCATACCTTATTTTGCCATTGAAAACCCCATATATAGCAGAGAAGCTGTAACAATACTGTTTCACCTATTGTATAAGGGCCGCTTTGAGTCAGATACATACTCAACGGTGCCTATCAACAACCTTATTTTAGTGTAAGTCTTGGAAATCCAGGCAAGGAAGTCATAAAATCATCCAGAGAAAGGAGGGAAAGCCAATGAAGGATTAGTTGGTGGGTAAGTTGCCCCTGTGGGCAAATGGAATGCATTTTCCCAGGAGATCTACCTAGAGACTGTGAAAACAGTTTGGAACTGTTCTCCCAGTAGAGAAGGAAGCTTCGGTCACCATCTATCAAAACTCCCATTTGTCATTAGCTGGGAGGTGCAGCTTCTTCAGCTAGAGAAAGCCCTCCGGCGAGGATGCACAGGTACTTGAGGCAAGAGGTCTTTCAAGTGTTCGGAGAAGTGGTGGCTGAAGCCGCTGGTGAGTGGCAGACAGGACAGCATCTCTGCAGGTAGTACAGTAAAGCACCAAATTATGAGGCAACCCCATAGACCTTGTGTTCCTTTCATTTACAGTCAATCAGTAGATATTTTAGAGCTCTAGGCACTTTGAAAGAAGAAAAATGTTACCTGTAACTTTTTTGTTTTGTTTTTTGCAGTACTTAGAATTGAACCCAGGAATTGAGCTGTACCCTCAGCCCATTTTTTGCTTTTTATTTAGAGATAGGGTCTCGCTAAATTGTGCAGGCTTCCTCTGGCCTCAAACTCACAATCCTCCTGTCTCAGTCATTGGAATTACAAGTGTGCACCACAGCACCCAGCAAAAAAAATAATAATAATGTTAATTATCTATGGCTCCTGCCTTGACAGACATGAAGTCCTTGAGTAAGAACTCTAGACTTTACTGGCCAGTGAGTAGTCACTAAAGACTCATGAGACACGAGTAACCTGACAGACTACAGGAAGGCATGAGACATGAATGAGTGCTAGTGTGTGTGTGTGTGTGTGTGTGTGTGTGTGTGTGTGTGTGTGTGTGAAGTGGAGCCTTCGCACTTACCTCCTAAAGTAGTACCACAGACAGGATGAAGTGAAACTGACAAGGAGTGACTGCTGATTGGATATAAAAGATCAAGGTAAGGACACAAGAAATTTAGGGGATTTTTTTAGCCGTGGATAAATGGTTATAGTATGAAAAGAAACAAAGAAATTAGCCAGGCATGGTGGTGCACACCTGTAATCCCCACAACTGAGGAGGTGAAAGCAAGAGGATCACAATTCTGGAGGCCACAGGCAGCTTGCGCAACTTAGCAAGACCCTGTCTCAAGATAAAAAGTGTGTGTTGGGGGTGCTGCCTAGTGGTAAAGCACTTGCAAAGTATGTGCAAGGCCCTGAGTTTGGGCCCCAAGAAAGGAAAGAAAGAAAGAAAGAAAGAAAGAAAGAAA
>VMDO01040620.1:0-11785 GCA_007922755.1 Pedetes capensis | reverse complement strand
TTCTAGCCTCATCTTTACATTTTGTTTTCTTTCCTGTAAGTCTATCCCCAATGTTTACTCGCTCATAGCTCTAAGCACTATCAGAGTAAGAAAATTTAGATATCTTGACAAACCACTTTTAAAATTATATGATATCATATATGAAAAATTATTTTAAAACATTGCTAATAATTTTTGACTTTTAATAACAGCTGCATTTTAAGAACCCACACATCTGCTTCCTTTAGCTATTTCCTTTACAAAAGTACTATTAATGTAGTATCAATTGGAAACATAAAATTTGATAGCGTTTTTACATAATATAAAATTTTAATGAGCATCATTAAAATAAAATAAGCAAAAATATAATTTCTGGCTTTTAATACCTATGTGACAGTTTATAAGGTTACTAAAAGCCATAAGATGAGCAGGAAAAAACATGAGTCAATCATATCTTCTTCTCCCTTATTTTATTCTGACTTCCTTCTCCAAACCAATAGGAAATGGTTACTTAAAATGTATCTCTATTTTCACTTCCTACTTTTTTGAATAACTGATGTATACACAGTTACAGAGCTAATAGAAAATTTATGTTTCATAGTTTATTTTCTGATTTCAAGTATATTTTTCTTTCATATTCTAGTTTCCAGTCCCTTAGGCATGTCAGTTACATTATTTTGTGATCAAGAACAGCATGTCTCATACTGGAACATGCATACCTATCAGCCTCAGGCTTTGTTACAATGTAGCTTCCTATTCAGTAGGTTGGGGTGTGGGCCTGAGGGTCTTCTGCAAGGTGCACAGATCACATTTTGAAGAGCAAGAGTATAGTGGATACATTAGCACCAAAGATATAATAAAAGATGGAGCAGACATGGTGGCACTTACTCTGCCTATCTTTGTTTATTTTATTTTTTGTGATATTGGAGGATTGAACCCATGGCCTCACACATGCTGTCATGCTTTTGCAAGGACCTACCACTGGTGCACCCCAAGCACCACCTCTCTTTTTTAATTGCCTCTTTCCTGAAGCTTCTGTTGTTGTGAGGTGCCATCAAGTCTTGTCCAACTCATATGGCTCTCATAGGGTTTTCAATGGCTGATTGTTTCTGGATTGCCTCGGGAGTGGATTGCCATGTCCTTCTCCCATTTTTGCAGTACTGGAAATTGAACCTGGGACCTCAGAGACTACAGAGCAGCACTCTACCAATTGAGCTAAATGCCAGCCCTCCTAAAACTTCTAGTCTGTTTTTACTTCTCTCCCTCTCTCTCTCTCTTTCTCAGGGGTGTGTGTGTGTGTGTGTGTGTGTGTGTGTGTGTGTGTCTGTGTGTCTGTGTGTCTGTGTGTCTGTGTGTGTCTGTGTGTTTTCTTTGAGTATCGGAAGATTTATGTCTATATGTACATATTCTCTTTTATGTTTAAAAGTAAGCATCATATAATACACCTTATAAAATGTATTGGTGCAGTACTAGCTAAAATTGAGGACAAACAATAAACAAAAAATTTATATCATTTCTTTCCTTCATAATCCTTGCAGCCAGTTTGGTATCTTCATCTGCAACTTGTGGCCACTATAACATTTATTTTAAATAATCAGAACTCTGATCACTTTTGCGGTAAGGTGGTTGGTGATTGAGAGGAAATACATGAGAGTTTCCTGGGAAAACATAAATATTCTATGTCAAATAGTGGTGTGGATTAATGTAATGTCTCTATTTTATCAAAAATTTCTGTTAAGATTCATTCTTTCTGATGTATGAAAATTTTGCCTAAAAATAATTGCTGTAAGACTGTTTTAATAATAAAAATTGAGTTCCAAGAGTAGGTAGAAATGTATATATAAGTAAAGAAAGACTGAATGTTGACAATTTTTTTTTTTTTTCAGTACTGGGGGTTGAACCCAGGGCCTTGTACCTGCATGCTTTGCAAGTGCTGGACCACTGAGCTGAGCCCCCAGTCCATTTTTTTATTTTACATTTTTTTTTGAGACAGTGTCTCTCTAAGTTACACAGACTGCCTCTGGTCTCAAACTTGCAATCTTCCTGCCTCCTCCTCCCAAGCCTCTGGGATTACAGGCATGTGCCACTGCGCCCGGCTTAATGTTGACAATTTTAAAACTGGGCGATAAGAATCTCCTGTCCCATTATATTATTTTACTTACCACATATGTGTCAGAAATTTTCTAAATGTGTCTAGGAGAAAATTCCTTAAGTATGCTTCTCAGCAAAAATTATTTCCCTAAACATTCCTTGGTAGAGTCTCAAAGTAAAAAAAAAAAAAATTCTATGAGTTTTTATATTGTTTATCTTCATTAAACTTAGATTGTAGAACACACATCTTCTTCTCTTCAGAATTTGGTATCTTTTGTCTCACCAAGAGTTAAGGTTGAAATGAATAGGAAATAAATGTGTGAGTTAGACTGCTGGAGTACCAAAAGAAATGCCTTTAAAAGTATTGAGTTAGGTTATCTGGGAAACAAAGCAAAGAATCAGTCTTTTTTACATTTAAATCTTTTCATAAAATATCAGAACTGAGGACATATCTCCATATTCATCTTTCCAAGATTTACATTATTAGGCTACCTGCCACTACATCTACTTTTGGATCACTTTTACATGGGAATTTTAGAAAGAAAATCCTCTTAAGTGAAGTTCCTAGGGAAGTTGTCTTGTCTCCATAGTGGCCTGAGCACACCCTGAGCAATACAATCTGAGCTACAGGATTCATTTGCTCTCTTCACTTTTGTGATTTTGATGCCATTTAGACAGAACTGAAAAGAAGATACTTCCACTTTTGTACGGAGAAATTGTTTCCCTGGATTCTGAGTAGACTTTTATATCAGCCAGACACCCAGAACAGGCCAGTTTCTTTTAAATCCACTGCAAAGCTAATAGGTCACACTGGGAACAGCCTCTCCACACTGAAAAGTGTTGTCCATTCTACCTTTTGGAGATGTCACTTAAGAATTATGTAGGCTATTAGGTGCTCTCTCCTCTTTGGGCCTTAAGTTCTTAAGTTCTCAGGCCATGAGCAAATAAATAGTCTCAGTGGGACCAGTAGGTGTTAATGCTTATTTATCAATTGGACTTTATTATACCTTTTTTTTTTTCAGTACTGGGAGTTTGAATCCAGATCCAATGGCCCCTTTTTTATTTTTATATTTTTATTTTGAGACAGGGCCTTGTTAAATTGCACAGACTGCTTCCTGCCTTGAACTTGCAGTTCTCCTGCTTCATGCTCTTAAGTGGCTGGGAATATGAGTGTGCCACAATGCCCAGACTTTATTTTCATTTTTGTAGTCAGAGTTTGTAAAAGGAGTTTATGATACATCAGATGATAATATTAAGTACAAAACATCAAGGAATTTATTCTGAATCTGCATCACAGTTATTAATGTTATTTGACACCATGGTCAGTGAACTGGATACATGCTCTCTTGCCATAAAGAACAGAAAATGTGCACATTACATAAAACTTGACTTCATTTTCAGAAGTTAAGAGTGACCACGTTGGAAAACAAACCATGTGTGATTATTTCCTATGGATTTCTGTAGGCCAAGTTTTCTAAAACTATATTCATCATTTTTAGAAGATAACAAAATCTCTCATCATTTTTAATTGACATCACAGTAAATTTGAATAATTCAGTAAGATAGGAGCATATTTTTAAGCTAGAATGTCAATATTTACTCTTACTGTTAAGATTAAGTATTCAAGGTATTTTACAAACCATTTTTATGTCCAAGTAAACCTTTTCATTTTATATTTGCTTTGAACATTCTTGCAACCAAACATAGTAAGACCATGTTTTACATAGTAGAACTTTAAAAGCAGCTTTTACTTGAGTACTGGAGCAGAACTCAAATCATTTAGGCAAATCTCATTCTTGCCTTTAAGCACTTCTTCATACATCCCAATCTGAAAGAGGTAATACTTTTTATTCAAGAATCAGCTATTTGAATATTATTGTGTATATGATAGAGACAACTACATTTAATATAACCACACTATTTAAACCTGTGAACAGTCTTTCTCTTGTCAATACTAGAAAATGTTAAATCTCATAAAACTGTTTTATGGAAATGATAATTAACTGATCAAATCTATTTATTTATAGTAGCTAAAGAGTACAAATGAAAGTTTGTCATCCACCATTACTAAATATGAAAATCTTTATAAAACAAGTTTGCTACTAATTTCATTTTATATTCTACCTTACTTTTCTACACTAGTATAGTGGTTATTCCATTTTCAATATCATTTCTTTTTATTTAAGTTAATCTATGATTTTTTTACTTGTCTAGATCTTTCCAGAACAAAATATAAAATAGTCATTTTACTTCAAAAACATTACATTCAATTTAGTCCCTTCTTGGTAGTATAAGAGAAATGTTTGAATATCTATTAAAGTTTAGTACCCAACAAGAACACTAAGAAGTGTGCTGTGCAGTTGAGGAGAATAATACATAAGGAGTAGTCATCTTCTTTGGAAGTTGAGCTCAAGTCATAGATCATTTGTGCCAAATGATTCATTAATTCTACATTTAATTCCATATTTATATTTCTTTAATTCAATATTTATATTTCTATTCTTTAGAAGAATATTAAAAAGTGGGCCAATCAGTCTAGGAGAATATTTAGAAGAAATGTAATTCCCTTAAGAATTATTAAGGTAAAGCCTGAGACCATTTTTATCCAACTGTGTAATTAATTATATGGATGAAAACCTTTTGTTCTTGGGATGTGTTTGACACCATGCCAGATTCTGCCTGTAAAATGTTTACAAAGGAAAGAAATCTCTGTCCATTGAAGGAGACACATGTGATTACATTGTGTAAATATTTTTAAAGACTATAGGCTTGTTCAAAATACCAAGAAGAGTAACAGTTTAACTATTAACAACAGCAGGCCTGCTTTCTTATACTTATCAGAAATCTCTTTCAGATGATTACAGGAGATACTCCCAGGTGTCTGTCAGTTTGCCCTGTGGGGGCTTGTGTGCTGCTGTGATGCTGAAAGCTATGTTACTGGTATTACAGATACCAGCAGGGTCATCCATGGTAGACAAGTTTCAGCTGAGCTTTCAGACTAAGACTAGGGACTGGACTTGACAGCCCACTCCTGAAATAAATAGCCATTGATAAACCCTATGAATAGCAGAGAAACACTGTAAGACAAAGTGCCTGAAAATAAGCCCCCCCTCCATGTTGGAACTTGGAATGTACATAGTATGAATCTAGGAAAAATAGAAACAATCAAAAGGGAAATAGAGCAGATAAACATTGACATTCTAGGCATCAATGAACTAAAATGGACTGGCGTGGGCCATTTTGATCAGATAACCCTATGGTCTGCTATGCCAGGAATGACTGATTAAAGAGAAATGAGGTTGAATTCATCATCCAAAAAGACCTCCCAAGTTCTGTCCTGAAGTACCATACTATTAATGATAGAAAAATATCCATATGCTTACAAGGATGGCCAGTTAACATGACTATTAATCAGATTTATGTACCTACCACTAAAAGCTGCAAATGAAGATAAGAAAGATTTTTACCAGCTCCTGCAATCTGGAATATACTGAACATACAATCAAGATGTACTGATAATTACTGGTGACTGGAATGCATAAATTGGAAACACAAAAGTAAGTCAGTAGTTGGAACATATGGTCTTAGCGACAGAAACAATGCTGGAGATCGCATGATAGAATTTTGTTGGACCAATGACCTTTTCATTGCAAATACATTTTTTTTCACCAACACAAACAGTGGCTACATACATGGAATTCACCAGAGGGAACATACAGGAATCACATTGGCTACATTTATGGAAAGAGATTATGGAAAAACTGCAATATGATGAATATATTAATCCACTTGTGGGCTTATAAATTAATGAGCTTTGGGAAGTGTTTGGGACCTTAAGAGCAGAGGCCTCCTCAGAGGAAATATATCATTGGGGCTTTGCTCTTGAAGGTTGTATTTGGTTCATGGCTCCTTCCTCATTCTCTTTTCACTTTCCAGATGCCATGAAGTGCACAGAGGTGCTCCTCCCAGTTCTCCCCATCATGATGGTCTGTCTCACCATGGACCCAAAAGCAAAAGAAACAAGTGACCATTGAATGAAAGATATGGAACTCTTGAGAGGAAAAAAAAATCACTTCTCTATGTTTAGTTGATTTTCTCAGGATATGTGTCACAGCAATGACAAGCTAACACATATGCTCTTCATAGAAGATGTTCATTACACTTAAATATATGAGCAGATTGAAAGCAAAAGAATAGAAAATGATGTGCTATACAAACAGCAATCATGAGAAAGCCAGAGTAGCTATATTAACACCAGACAGAACAATACTTGAAACAAAATATGTTATTAAAGATGAAGAGAAAAAAATTCAAAGCGCTACAACAGAATCCATTAAGAAGATCTTTGAAAGCACACATTTCTTTAAAAAATAGGAAGTGAAGTACATACATAAAGCTGAAAAAGTTAGGTTCCATTATACCTTTCCAAATATAACTGAGAGAATGCATGGAACGGCGCTGCATTGAACTTGGTGCATTCTTAGTTAAGAAAATGGAGAGGGACATTTAAGATGGCCAAATAATATTTGCAAGGAACAATATCAAAGAGGAGAAAGATGCACAGAGTAAATGCCAGACATCTTCAGCACCCCCTTCTGTGTTCAGCAAATTACTAATCAATGTGTCTGAGGATGGAAATTATTTGAGCCTGGGATAAAAATCATCTGGAGGGATTCGAGGAAATAGTGCATAATGCTCAGCCAGGGCTAGAATGGTGTTTGTTCTCACTAACCACACTGTAGAAAACTCAACTGGGGCATTGGGTAATCAGATTTTGCATTAGTAATAAGAAAAGCACAACTTCTAGAATATATGCTGCTGTAGTCTCAACTAAGAAGTTTAAAAGAACCTCAGTAGGGACTACTCTAAGTGACTTACCAGAACAAAGCTTAACAATATTTGCAAAATGTAAAATGGTAAAACTAACAATTTTTAGAATGTGATTAAAAATGACTATATACTGAAAAAAAGAATATGCTATGGATTTTGACCAAGAAATAATACAGCTGACAGAAATAACAGGCAAAGGCATTAGAAATAAACAAATTCATTCAAATAGTTTCAAAACCTAAACCCAAATGATAAAAATTATTAGAATAATTTTATAATCCTGGCTTAGTTTTTGGAAAAAATTTCTGACAAATAATACCAAGGAATGACCCATACAAATGAAAAAAAATAGTGATTAAATAAATAAATTAGACATCATGAAACAGTATCACCACTTTTGAAAATACCTGGGCACTTATGAAAGAATGTAAATATATACTTATCACCCAAGAGAAATGAAATCATCCTGACATTGACTTACAAGGAAGTGTTCATAGAAGGTTTATTGTAATAATCCTCAAAGTGTAAATAAATGACCATAATCTAAATGAATATACAAATTCTAGTGTGTATATTGACAAAATAAAATATTACTCAGTAGTAAAAAAGGAGCTATACCTGTATGCCATGATATGGGTGAGTCTTAAAATACTGATGTGGAGAGAAATAAAACTAGAAAAAGTAATACATACTGCTTGATTCTATTTATATAAAGTTGCAGAAAATTTAAATTTATCTATAATGATATAAAGTAAAAAAATAATTTCCTTGGAATGAAGTGGAAATTGGACAAAGAAGGTCAGGAAGAATGGGTTTTGAAAGATACAACCTTCTACTTGACAGCACCTACAACAATAAACTTTTCAGGATGAAGAACATATTCATTATCTTGATTTTGGTGATGATTTCACCATTTATCAACATCTACCAAATTACATATTTCAAATATGTCTAGATTGCCTGGTTCCTTGGTGCATGCTTATGGTCCCAGCAACTCAGAAGGAGGAGCCAGGAGGGTCGCAAGTTTGAGGCCAGAGGCAGCCTGCAAAACTTATCAAGACCCTGCCTCAACATTTGAAAAGATAAAAAAGGGGCTGGGAGTGCAGCTCATTGGTGGAGCACTTGCCTATATGTGTGAGGTTCTGAGTTCAGAACTCCAGTACAACAAACTAAGTAAATAATTAAATAAACAAATATATACATATATTCATTTTATTAATTATGCCTCAAAAATTTGTTTTAAAGAAATAGGAAGAAAAAGAAAGAGTTTTCAAGAATTTTTTTATTCATTGCCTCCATCAACTACTCATACTCACATGGAATAATTGCTGTATCACTTTGTGTAGGATGTTTTATGTATCTTTGCTGCCTACAGTGTTGAGGCAAGTTTCCTAACTCCTGTGACAGTATTCAGAAAATTCTAACTTTTGTACATGCATTTGTACACATGTAAAACTCATGTACAGATATATACATCTTCCTCATAAATATTATTAATACTATCTCTCTTTCTCATTTGATCCAGTGTCTCGCATGGTCTAGATTTAAAGGGAAATACTTTTTTTTTCTTTTTTCTTTTGTTTTTTAATTTTTTATGCAAATAATGCTGAATATTGAATGCAGGGCCACATGCATGCCAGGCAAGTGCTCTATTGCTGTACTACATTAGCAGATCCCATGCATGTTTAAATTGATAAATATAACCAAAAGCCCATAAAATTAATGCATTTATGGTATCTTCTATAAGTTTAAACAGTAATATTTTAAATTAATCCTTATCATATATAATGCAGAGGATACAAATCTCTCCTCATTTTCTTTTATGTTTAACTTCACAGAATTCACAGTCTCCAGTTTACATGTTAATATTTCATTCAATCAAATTAAGGTTTGTGTATAATTGATGTTAAATGAGTCATCAGGCCAAAACTAGTTTTGCAACATCAAATGGAGTCTATAAATATATAATGTACCATTTCTCAAAGTTGTTTCTACATAATTTCAACTGAAAAATAAAGAAAGACTACAGAGGAAAGAATCATATGGCCAAAATATTGTTAAAATGTAAAGTATAATTTTCAGAAACATTAAAATACTTTTGATTTAATTTTAAATAACATCTCTCTAAGAACAGACTTCTAAGGTACCTAGAATGTTAAGAGTTATTTTCTGAACTTAGTAGTTTAGGGTCCCTTTCACTACTTTCCTGAATATCTATTAATACATTGTTTACTATCTATAATCCTATAGATTTTAAAATGTTATTGGGCATAATGATGATCACAAGTACTTGAGAAATACTGAGATTTTTATTTAGTAAATCAACTTTGAGATTAGGGATCTTCATTTTTTTAAACTACTACCTGAGGTTATTCTAATCCAAATGGTGTAAAGGACACCATTTGAGAAACATGACATTAAGAAATTCACTATTATCTTTCCAACAACTGACAAGTTATTTTCTAAGGAGCTTACAGCAAAATTATGCTACATGTGGCCAACTTGAAAATGTACTGCTGCACTATCTTTGATTGATGGTAAAATTTATGTCAAAGATGAGTTTACACAAGGAAACATAGCTAAAGTCAACTTGGGCTTGATGGTCAAACATTCTGAAATATAATCATTGTTGTTGTTAGCTGCTGTCACATCAGTATCCCACTCTTAGCAACCCTACATACAACAGGCGAAATTGTATTGTTTGTACTTCTCTGCTATTCATAGGGTTTTCAATGGCTGATTGCTTTTTTGGAGTGGGTTGCCGGGTCCTTCTCCCATATGAAACACATGGTAGGCAATAAATAAATGACACTGATAGAATAATAGAAATGCTTTAGTTATTAACAGACTTCTAGAATTCACAAAATCAGGTTTGGTGGATATGCAAGTTATTACATGGCATTATTATCAGGAGAGGGAGAATGTACTGAGAGAAACTGTGTTGGAAGTTAATCTGCACACATGTAGAGCAAAGAGTACTTTAAAAGTCTCACTCTTAAAATTTCCCTTACTGTAGGATGATAGAGCTTTGACTGACCCAAGTCTCTTTTATATTTATAAATCATTTAACTACAAAAACTTACTAAGTATCATCTTTTGAATTCTACATAATTAATTCAACCTCAATATTTTAATGAATAAACATATTATTAGTATCTGAACTAATTTCTAATATGTTTCTTATTTCCAGTGAACATATACTCATTGTCCAAGAGACTTGGGCACCTGAATTGTAAAGTATTTAACCTTTGTTTTTGCTCTGCTTCTCAGGATTTTTCATGTAGTTCACCAGAAATTTGTCTTCTCTTTGGAATCCATCCCTTTGTAAAATAATTCCATTATATACTATACTTCACCACCTTGTTAGTTCATACTTGAAAGGCCTCTTAACTACTATTCCAGCCTTCGTACCTCTACCAAACTCAAGTGCTTAGATTTGTGATCGGGGATATTCAAGCCCAGTCTGCCAAGTATGTGGCAGCCCAGTTTCATGTCATTGCTGTGCCTAGTGGGTTAAGGAAAAACACATATATTATCTCATACTTTCTATGGGTTAGAAATGTAGGTAGGACTTAACCTGGTCCTCCACTCAGTGTCACCAGGCTAAATCATGGCATTGCATGGGACTATGTTTCCCATTTCAGCTTTGGGTCCTAATCAAGTTCACCCGTTGTTAGCAAAATCATTTCCCTAAGGCCTTGTTTTAGGTTTCTCTCACCTCACTTACTGTCACTCATGGAATGCTTTCAGTGCCTAGCAGTCGTCTATAGTTCTTTGCCATATGGCTCCCATAAGTAATTCAAAAAAGCTGTTTGTCTTCTTACAAGTCAAGAGGAGAATGTCTCTTTGTATCCTTACCATCTTTTAAAGACCTCACCTCATTATGTCAGATACACTTTTGATAATCTCTATTCAAAGAACTCAGAAGGGATCTATAGTTATAACTGCAATATGTTGTTTTTAATGTGCTGTCGAGTCAGTGTCTGACTCATAGCAACCTTACATATAACAGGTGAAACACCATTGTCAGTGCTTCTATGCTATTCATAGGGTTTTCAATGGTGGATTGATTTTTGAGAGTGGGTTTCCATCTCCTTCTCCCCATAACTGCCATATAAGGTGACATAATTGAGCAGTCACACACTTCACATTCACAATTCCCTCCTGTACTTAAGGGAGAGGGTTTATACAAGGGTGTATGTCACTGAGGTTTATCACAGAATTCTGCCTTATATATTAAAGCAAAATCTAATTAGTTGAAAAAGAAAATTTCAATATTTTGTGTTAAGAAATACTCAATTTACCAATTAAAAAATTTCTACATGGAATGAAAACTTTAGTGCAGCTTCCAGCTCTCAGGGATCTGAAAGATTTAGGAAGGCAATGCACATCTTTTTTCACAATAAATGCCAGATATTCAGACTTTCTTGCTACCCAGCCCAGAAGGCTGCAGTGAAACACCTGTGGTTTTAGATGCAGAGCTGCCCATAGGCACCAAAGGAATGTCTGACTTAGCTCAGGGAGGGAAAAACCCAGAGTTAGATGGAATTATCATCATTTCATTCTACTGTTTAAAGCTTGTAGAGGAAAAGAAATCTCACTATCGGCCATAGAAAAATTCTTCAATCCTTTAAACTGGAAAAAAAAGATCTTACATGGCATACTTAAGATGCTGCTTCCTTGTTTACCTTTCATGCATGTATTACCATAAATTGTTGTTGTTGTTGTTGTTAGGGCCGTCAAGTTGGTATCTGACTCATAGCGACCTCATAGGGTTTCCAATGGCTGACTGTTTCGGGATTGCCTTGGGAGTGGATTGCCAGGTCCTTCTCCCATTTTTGTGGTGTTGGGAATTGAACTTGGGACCTCAGAGACTGCAGCGCAG
>VMDO01040619.1:0-11790 GCA_007922755.1 Pedetes capensis | reverse complement strand
GCTTTATTGTACCAGATCTAATTCATCCACAGAACAACTTTCTCCATCAAAGACTTCACTGAAGAGAGGGTGAGAGCTTATTCAGATGGCATTGTACCACTCAAAACATGTCTGAACATTCCTGAGAACTCCCTTCTGAACTTGTGGCAGATTCTTTTGAGACTTCCCTATGGGGCTGAATCCTTAACTTTGAGGGTGGAGTCAGTTCTTTGGAAACAGATAAGTGTCATTAAGAACCACTTGTGTTGAATAAAGACTATGATCCATCTGCGTAATTATGTTTGGAGTCAAAAAATAAAGGTGATTTGAAGTCTTCATTTATTTTCTTGTGTTGCTTGGAAACCGGTCCTAAATGGAACAAAGAAATCATTTGACTTTAATTTGTACCACTAGCATTGTTAGATTAATTGGCCACCTTTTCTGTGAAAGAGATGTTAGCTTTTTCTCTTACAGTCATATTATACGTGCAAATGATCTCCCCATTAGAAAAGGGTAGACACTGGCCTATAAGATAGGAAGTCAGAGGAAAAGTCCAGGTCCCACCACTAGCCAGCTGTTTGACCCCTATATGCTACTTAACTTCATCAGGTTTCCATTTCTACCCCTGTAATTGAGAATAAGATGATCCATATTTTTTAATAGTTGAGAGGATGTATTTGACCCTGCTTGGTAATACTAAATTGAAAAATACTGTACACACAAAAAGATTATCTAATCTAAAAATGCTCAGCATTGTAACTTCAAGAACAACTATCTTCCAAAATCGAAAACCAGGAGTGTTAAGATTGGGTGGAGATTTTGTTTGGATGCATCAGTTTCTGATAGAGCCAGATCTCTTATTCTGGCTTAATACGCTTGATCAACTTGTCCTTAAAAAGCCCTGTGTTCCAGGTGATATACACTTCTCTGTGTTTCTTCCTATTCTGAACCTAGTTAATCATCATTCAGCCTTCATATTTCACTTTAAATATCAATTCCTCATGCATTCCTTCATGGTTCCCTCCTCCCACAACCAGGTAATGTTTCTCACAACATAGGTATTTTGATTTTACACAAATCATTTTCTATTTATACTTATTGATCAGTAGGTATTAATGTCTCTCCTGTTAAATAGGTAACACCCTTCATGAGACAGCTTTTTGTTTTGTTCACCTCCATAGTTTTAGTCCCTATTACAGTATTTGTTATAATTAAGCACACTTTTCAGCTTGTCATGCTGTGGGGGCTTGGGTACTACTATGATCCCCAAAGCTATGCCACTGCTATTTCAAATACCAGCAGGTCCACCCATGGTGGACAAGTTTCAGCTGAGCTTCCAGACTAAAACAGACTAGGGAGAAGGGCATAATAATCCACTTCCAAAACAATTAGCCATTAAAAACCCTATGAATAGCAGAGAAACACTGTCAGATACAGTGCCAGAAAATGAGCCCCTATGTTGGCAGGCACTCAAAAGATGACTGGGGAAGACTTGTCTCCTCAAAGTAGAGTTGATCTTAATGACAGGAAGGGAGTAAAGCCCCAGTGACCTCCATTTGCTGATGTGGCATGACATAAAATGGTCAGGAAAAACTGTAAACATCCATTATTTGGAAAGTGGAATGTATGTAGTATGAATCTAGGAAAATTAGAAATTGTCAAAAGGGAAATAGAGTGCATAAGCATCAACATTCTAGGCATCAATGAGCTAAAATGGACTGGTACTGGCCATTTTAAATCAGATAATCATGTGTCTTTTATATTGGGAATGAGAACTTAAAGAGAAATAGGGCTCCATTCATCATCAAAAAAGACATGTCGGCCAGGTGCAGTGGTGCACGCCTGTAGGTTCAGGAGGCGGAGGTGGGAGGAACACAACTTCGAGACCAGAGACAGTCTGCGTAACTTAACAAGACCCTGTCTCAAAAAGTAAAAAAATGGGCTGGTGGCGCAGCTCAGTTGTCCAGCACTTGCGAAGCATGCAGGCGCAAGGCCCTAGGTTCAACCCCCAGTACCACACACACAAAAAAGACATGTCAAGATCTATCCTGAAGTACAATGCTGTCAGTGATAGAATAAAAATTAATGTGATTATTATTCATACATATGCACCCACCACTAAGGCCACAAATGAAGATAAGGAAGATTTTGACCAATTTCTGCAGTCTGAAATTGATCAAACATGAAATAAGCTTGTGCTAATAACTACAGGTGACTGGAATGTAAAAGTTAGAAACAAAGAAGAAAGCTCAGTAGTTGAAAAATATGGCCTTGGTGACAGAAACGATGCTGGAGATTGCTTGATAGAATTTTGTGAGGCCAATGACCATTTCATTGCAAGTACATTATTTCACAGGCTGGTATATAGCTCAGTTGGTAGAGCACCACTCTGCAGTCTCTGAACTCCTGAGATTGATTCCCAGCACCACAAAAATGGGAGAAGGACAGGGCATTCCACTCCCAAGGCAAACCTGAAACAATCGGCCATTGAAAACTCTATAAGGGTTTCTATGAGTTGGATACAACTCAGTGGCACCTAACAACAACAGCAACACATTATTTCACCAACATAAATGATGACTATATACATGGAATTCCCCAGACGGAACATTATTGTTGTTGTTAGGTGCTGTTGAGTCATGTGCAACTCATAGCATCCCTGATAGGGTTTTCAATGGCAGATTGTTTTGGGATTACCTTGGGAGTGGGTTGCCACATCCTTCTCCCATTTTTGTGATGCTAGGAATTGAACCCAGGACCTCAGAGACTGCAGCGCAGCACTCTACCAACTGAGCTAAGTCCCAGCCCCAGATGGAACATACAGGAATGAAATTGACTCCATTTACAGAAAGAGATGATGGACAACCCCATTGTAAGAAGTCTGAACAAAACCAGGTGCTGATTGTACATCAGACCATCAACTGCTCATGTGCAGGTTAATATTGAAACTGAAGAAAATTAGAACAAGTGTACAAGACCCAAGGTATGACCTTAAGTATATCCCACCTGCATTCAGAGACCACCTCAAGAACATATTTGATGCATTAGACAGTAATTATCAAAGACTAGATGACTTGTGGAATGACATCAACAACATAATTCATGAGGAAAGCAAAAAGTTATTAAAAAGACAGGAAAAAAATAAAAGACCCAAATTGCATGTCAAAAGAGACTCTGAAAGTTGCCCTTGAATGTCAAGCAGCTAAAGTAAAAGGAAAATATGATGAAGTTAAGAAACTAAACAGAAGATTTTAAATGACAGCTTGAGAAGACAAAATCAAATATTATAATGACACATGCAAAGAGCTGGAGATAAGAAACCAAAATGGAAGAACATGCTCTGTTTCTCTCAAGCCTAAGGAATTTAAGAAAAAAATTCAAGCCTCGAGTGCCAATAGTGAAAGATTCTACAGGGAAAATATTAAATGACACAGGAAACATCAAAAGAAGATGGAAGGAATACACAGTCATTATACGAAAAAGAATTAATGGATGACTAACCTTTTCAAGAGGTTGCATATCATGAGGAACCAATGGTACTTCAGGAAGAAGTAGAAGATGCCTCGAAGGAATTAGTGAACCACAGGCTCCAAGAATTGATGGAATAGCAGTTGAGATGTTTCAACAGACACAGCACTGTAGGTGCTTACTTGTTTATGCCAAGAGATTTGGAAAACAGCTACCTGGCCCACTGCCTGGAAGAGATCCATATTTGTGCCTATTCCAAAAAAAGAGTATCCAGCTGAATATGGAAATTAAGCAAAAACATCATTAATATCTCACACAAGTAAAAATTTGATAAAGATCATTCAAAAGTATATATTATAGTATGTAGACCAAGAACTGCTAGAAAATCAAGCAGTATTCAGAAGAGGTTGTGGAACTAGGGACATCCTTGCTGATGTCAGTTGCATATTAGCTGAAAGGAGATAATACCAGAAAGGTGTCTATCTATGTTTTGTTGACTATGCAAAGGCATTTGACTGTGTGGATCACAACAAACTATGGATGACATCGGGAAGAATGGGAATACCAGAACAGTTAATTGTACTCATGAGAAATCTGTACATGGACCAGGGAACAGTTGTTCAAACAGAATAAGGAAACATTGCCTGCTGTAAAGTCAAGAAAAGTGGTATAGCGTTGTATCCTTTCACCATACCTTTTCAATCTCTATGCTGAGAAATAAGCCGAGAAGCTGTACTTTAAGAAAAAGAATGTGGCATCAGGATTGGAGGAAGACTCCTTAACAACCTGCGTTATGCAGATAACACAATTCTGCTTGCTGAAAGTGCAGAAGATTTGAAACATTTACTGATAAAGACCAAAGAACACGGCCTTCAGTATGGATTGTGCATCATCAACAACAAAACAAAAATCTCTTTACAACCAGGTCAATATACAACTTCATGATAAATGGAGAATAGATTGAGCTTGTCCAAGATTTTGCTTAACTTGGTTCTACAATCAACTCCCACAGGAATGAAGTCAAGAAATGAAAAGATGCATTGCATCAGGGAAAGCTGTTGTAAAAGACCTCTTTAAAGTGTTGAAAATAAGGATGTCACATTGAAGACGAAGGTGTAATTGACTCATGCCATGGTATTTTCAACCTTTTTTGTGAAAGCTGAACATTGAATAAGGGAGATAGAAGGAGAATGATGCTTTTCATATTATGCTTTTCATAGTGCTGGAGACACATATTATATATGCCATGGACTGCCAAAAGAACCAATAGATTTGTCCTAGAGGAAGTACAACCCCACTGCTCCTTTGAAGCGAAGTTAGCTAGATTGCATCTTGCATATTTTGGACATGTTGTCAGAAGGGACCAATCCCTAGAGAAGGACATCAAGTGTGGGATCGGGGAGTGGCAAGTCATCTAGATGGGTCAATATTGTGTCTGCACTAATTGGTTTAAACATAAAAATGATCATGTACATGTCATAGTGCCAGGGAATATTTCATTCTGTTGTACATAAGGTGCTATGAGTTGGATCCAACTTAGTGACACCTAACAACAATAATAACAATTATAGCACAAATATCTGTTGACTGACTGTGTTTATGACCAGACTCTATGTGACTCCTAGTCCAGTGCTCACTCTTTTGTACCATGCTCTGTAAATAGTATTTCCAGAGGTTTCTGAGCCTCAACTCTCTATGTGTACAAATTAGTTTCAAATTTGTACAAAACCGAGGTTTGATTGCCTGTTAGCTTTTGTGGTACTAGGAATCAAATTCAGGGCCTTGTGCATGCTAGACAAGCACTCTACCACTTGGCTACATCCCAGCTCTGTCAATGCTTTTAAAGATCAAAGGTTATTTATCTCTTAGGTAAGGTGTAAAGAGGCTGGCCCTTGGTTGGGACCAGAGTCTTGCAATCCTTTACTCTTCCATATGTGGGCTTCCCTGTCTAAGCTTATTTCATATCCAAGATGACCATTCCCACAAGTACTTGTGGAGAAAGGTGAAGGCATTAACAGCCTCCTCTGGTATAGGACATTACTTTGTTGTTGTTAGTTGCTGTCGAGTCGTGTCCGACTCATAGCGACCCTTATAGGGTTTTCAATGGCTGATTGTTGCAGTATTGCTTTGGGAGTGGGTTGCCACGTCCTTCTCCCATTTTTGTGGTGCTGGGAATCAAACTCGGGACCTCAGAGACTGCAGAGCGGCACTCTACCAACTGAGCTAAATCCCAGCCCCAAGGACAACAACAACAAGGACAATACTAAGAAGCTATAATCAACAATTCCACTCACATCACATTTGGCAGAATGAGTCATATGACCATATCTTGTCTCAGTGGAAGCAGGAAAATGTAATGTTTATCCTAGGCATCCATGGACCCAACTGACAAAAGAGACTTCATTCCTGCAGAGGAAGGAGCAAGTGGATATTGGGGAATAACACTCACAACTCTTAGATTTTAAAGGATGGGTTTAAGTTTTATTCCTTTCATTTTTTTAAATTTCTGTGTAGAATTTTCCAGGGCTAGAAAAAAAATTAAGTTTTCAAAATATTTTCAGTGCTCTCTTATGATTATGCATGTAGAATGTCGTAGGAGTAATGCACAAAGGAGTTTTCCCTTTGGATCCACTAATTTGGGGCTTAGGTTAGCAGGTGCAAAATTGAAAATCCACAGCACTGGTCTTACCAAATATTTCATTCCTTTTTTAAAAATTTATGTATTAATTGACTAATTCATCCACTCATTGACTGAACAATTGTTGAGGGTCCCCTATGTATCAGGCACAAATTCACACTTCAAATGCTGCTCAGGCTAGGACAAATACTGACTTCTCAGCTCTATAAGCATCATAAACGTTTTAATCACTGAGGCCATGCAGCTACCTTCTGAAATGATCCATCATCTCAGCACTCAAAGTCTTAAGAACTAAGACAGGATTTCCAAAGAGAAGAAATATTTTGTTCCTTTAGATGTTGCCCTATGAAATGTTATCTTCCTCCCTCAGACTGGACTTTACTGCAGGTCAACGGATTTTTAGAGCTATGGGTATTTAAACCACAGTCTGGTTCAAGGCAGACTTATGGTCTAAACTAGTATATTATTTTATTTCATTGAACACACATAAGACATTTTCCTATCTAGAATAATGTTGAATTGTCTCAATAGCTCTGTGAATCATGACTGTGACATTGAGGCAACTTGAGGAGGCTGGAGTCCCACTATTCACACAGCCTAAGTCAGTGACCTCATTCAAGTCCTCTCAAGTAAACAAGCAATCTCTGTAAGTTCACTGTGCTCCAATTTGCTAAGTTTACAATGATAAGTTCAAGGCAAGTCCCCCAGACCATTTTCCGGTCAGATAAATACTTCAGTGTCATCCAAATTCTAAACCTACTACTGCTTTTGGAGTAGAGCTGGGGTTCAGCTCAGTTGGTAGAGTGCTGATTTGTGTTCTCTGAGGCTGTGGGTTTGATCCCCAGCACCACAAAAATGGGAGAAGGACCTGTCAGCCCACTCTCAATCCTGAAACAATCAGCCATTGAAAACCCTGTGAATAGCAGAGAAGCACTGACATGGGGCCAGGCATGGCACGGTGTTGGGGAGTATTTCCTCTGTTTCACATAGGGTCACTATGTGTTGGGCCTGACTTGATGGCACTTAACACCAAGAACCTTAGGAGAGTATACTATGACATCCAACTTACAGAGGAAGTAACAGGCATTCAGAGAGGTGACACAGCTTCCTCCAGGCCACATAGTATGCACAAGACAAAGCCAGGTTGCAAGCCTGCTGCCACAGGTCAATTCACCGTTTCTCCAGGATATCAGTTCACAGGAGCAAATGAGCTCCTGAGCAAGAATGTGACTGGCCAAGCTGCACTATGGGGGCTCCTTAAAGAGCTCTGCCTTTGTTTCTGTGGAGTTCATTGTGCTTGGACAGGACACAAATTGCTAATATCCATGTGTAGTCAGAGGTCTCTGGAACCAGAGCAACAGGCCATTTAGAACTTCAGAGATGGATGCTCTTTTGACCTGTATTAAATCTAATACTGCCTGCAGCCATAGCCCTGTGGCATCCAATCCCGTCAGATCTCGGAGGCTAAGGAGGGTCGGGCCTGGTTAGTACTTGAATAGGAGACCACCTGGGAACACCAGATACTATTGGCTTGGAAGAAAGACCCAGCAAACTGCTCCCAAAAAATCAATCCGCCATTGAAAACCCTATGAATAGCAGAGAAGCACTGACAAAGTGTTTTGCCTGTTGTAAGTAGGGTTGCTATGAGTCGGATACTGACTCGATGGCACCTAACAACCATCACAAATCTAATGCCCTTTGTTAGTTGAAGAAATGGCATGGAGACTTCATTGTGGTTCCACTCTGAGCCAATGCCAGAAGGGAGATGACAGCTTGCATCTACTATACACTGTGTATGAAGATCTCTTCATATCTCACTCCATGGAGAAGGAGCAATGAGCTGGTGGGTTCATAAGCCAAGTGTGTGCAACTGTGGTGAGTAAGGATCTTCTGCTCCCTGTATCTAGAAGTTAATGTGCTAGAGCTGTTGAAAGGGTCAATTAAGGGTTTGACAACCACTTAAATCATTGTTCACTCCCTTTGGGAGAGATATAAATAAGGCCACTCACTCTATTCCTACTGGACGTGGTTCATACACTGGCTGTTATCAGTTATGCCTTAACTACCCTATCTGGTTACACTTAATAAGGATTAATTGATAATCAGTTAGATGGAGGCAGATGATGTAAGAAGGAGGATCATGGGGCCTCCCACAGTTTAGTGTTTAGTATTTCTTTGGTGCTGGTCAGACTTCTTAAAAAACATCATTTGTGCCAACACTGTGTGGCAGAAAGGGCACCTAGGTAAGGATCCTGGTTCCATTGCGGTCTGCACGCACCCTGGGATTTGAAGCACAAGTCAAACCTAGCTTCAGCTGTAGGAAACTAATAAGCTGAATAGCAGCAGGCCGCCTGTCTGTGTGTTAATTGGTGTACCCTTAACACTTAGTGCATGCGGGTCATTGTAATTCTTTAATAAATATGTAAAAAATACACTAAGGCTTCTGAAAAATAATCCAAAAACAAAAGATGCTGGGGGTTGGAGTGGGCCTGGTTAGGAGATATCATCACAATAAGAAGAATAAAGAAGGAATAGGTTCATTGCTCAGAGCAGGGCACGTGATGTTGACCAATGACGTCCAGGAAACAGAGCTGTGTAAGTCTTACAAATGCCACCTCTGTCAAGATGAATCATCTTCCATCTGGAAAGGGAAGAGATGTAGATGAGGACACAGGAGGAAAAGTTGTGGAAGCACAGAGTTCAAGATGCAGATGCTCCATGGAACTCAAGGTGCTGAATGGAAGAAGTCATCCCATGGGACAGGGCCAGACATTTATTAAAAGATACATTGGGCACTGCATTGTTTGTTTTAGGTATGCTGTTGAGTTCCTTTCTCAGGGCAACCTGGGAGATAAATATTACCATCCATTCTACAGCTGAGGGACCCTTGGATGAAAACTAAATCACAGCCCTACAGTCTCTACCTAGAATAGATTACTAGAGATAAAATTTGTGACCACATGTAGATCTCAGGATTTTTCTACTAAGAACTTAAAAACAGAACAGGAACTCTTAATAATCTTAGAGGAACTATAGGGGTCAATGTAGAGCAAGGGTCCTCAACATCCAGTCCACAGACTGGTATGGAGTAAAGCTTCATCTGTATTTATAATCACTCACATTTGCTCCCATTACTCCCTGAGCTCTGGAGCTCTGCCTCCTATCATATCAGCATCCTCCCCACACCCATCTCCCAGTCTATGGAAAAATTATCTTCCATGAAATTGGTCCCTGATGCCAAAAAATTTAGGGACTGTTGACTTAGAGGATGGATAAATTATTCAATGTCAAGGAAAGAAAACGGATGTTAGAATTGGCTTCTAAATCTGATGTCAAGCCCCCCAAAATGCTCCAATTGATTATTAAATGTGTATTTCGCTGTACTTAGAGAAGCAAGCAGGGATTGCCAAGAAGTGGCAAGGGTTATATAAGAATAAGAAGTGATGTCAGATTCACCTCTGTCCTTTACTGCTAATGCTGCTGGACTAGCAAAGCCTTAGCATCACTGATGTGCTAGCAGTCAATTTCAGCGAGGGACCTGGAAGATTCCTTCAGAGTATTTTAGAAGGTAAATTTGAGCAATGAAGACTGGAAGACAGTGAACTTCAATTGATATACACTGGTTGATGAAAAGGATAACCCGTAGTTCCCATACCTGTCTGTCCCTGTCCTTCCTTGTAAAGCTCTAATTGTTTGAGATGATGACTAAGTTCATTAGGATGCCTGATGGCAAGGATCATTTGATAGGAATCTGGAGGCAAGACTTCAGTCTAAGCATAAGCCAGTATGATGGGAATGGACCTAGCCATTAAGGGTACATTCAGTCATTAAGAAGAGTAGTTTTAGGGTAAAGACACACTCAAGACAAGACTCAGTGATAAATGGAATGATTGGGGACCTGGGCACAGGACAGGGCAGAAACAGAAAGGTAACAATGAGGATGTAAGAGTTGATGGCCTATCAGCAAGTTTAACTCCTCTGAGCATTTCATCCTTTGCCTAAGGACAACCTGAGTCACAAAGTTTAAAGGAAGAAACACTGGACTTGCCGGCTGGTCGGGCATGTGCATGCATACATGTGTGTCTTAGAGAGAGTCATATGAGTCTGGAACTTGGGATTGGAGCCAGGCAGGAGTGGTATTTAAGCTTGATGGTGAGGAAAGGATTAGAGAGATTTATTAGTCATCTTCAGGTAATCAGTGGGCTTTTTATGTGGAGAAGAGTTCATCTGTTTCTTTATTTTACTTACATACGTTTGCTTTTATGTCTTTCTTCCAGAAAGGTTTTGAAGTCACTAAAAAGTGTTGAGAATTGACTCTGAGTAGCTTCAGAAGTTAGAACTAGGAATCCTCTCAACTATCTGAGCTGCAAAACAATAGAGTGACCTGCCTGGGCAAATGGTGGCCTCCTATTGTTGGAAATTTGCAGGTGCAATGTGGCCAGAAGTGATACACACACATACATGCACACACACACACACACACACACACACACACACACACTCAGAATAGTTCAGCACTGACTCAGTTACCTTCCAGTGCATTTTCTCTACATATTTATTTGATCATCTTCTTGTGTATATTGTTTTCTTTAATTGTTTTTGTACATGTTGTTGTCGTTGTTGTTAGCTGCCATCAAGTCATGTCTGACTCATAGTGACCCTCATAGAGTTTCCAGTGGCTGATTGTTTTAGGATTGCCTCAGGAGTGGATTGCCACATCCTTCTCCCATTTTTGTGGTGCTGGGAACTGAACCCAGGACCTCAGAGACTACACAACAGTGCTCTACCAACTGAGCTAAATCCCAGTCCTTATCAGAGGCCAAATCAAACAGCTTTGAAATTACAACCACCAGGCTCTCCTTGCTGTCTTTAAAGTCATGACTAGAACAAGGACTTTGCTATTTCTCCCAGAGTCAGATCTGCAAATGCAACAAATAGATGGTTCTTCCTAGATGAGATGTTCCATGCTGATCTTGAGGGCTTTTGGGACAGTGACAAACTCATCTCTCTATTCTCAGCACCTAGCCTGGGGCTGGCACCTAAGAGGCACCACTGGATTTATGGACTCTGACTCTTTTGGCTAACAATGCCCCTCACCTTGCCCTCCCCGAACATACCCATGTATGTACAAATACCACATACTCCACACTCATTCTCATATACATATAATATACACACCCCATGGACACCACATTTACCAGACACACCACACACCACACAAACACCAGACACACACACATACACACATATACACACAACACACACAACATACACATGCCACACCTACAAGCACATGTACTACAGACACTCCCATACACACATATGCACACTGTACAACACACAGCACAAACACCAGACATACTTGATTGCACATGCCACATGTGTATAAAACATACACACAACACACACACACATCACATATATACATAACAAACACAAATGTCACCCGGCCAGCCTATTCATAAGTCCACATACACCACACATACGCATGCCTACGCACACGCTTGTCTACCTTTCTCAGCTGCTCCATTGAGCTGAAGGGAGCTGCATCGGCTGGTTTCGGGGCTGGGATGATTCAGCTTCCAGGACCTGTTGCTACAGGCAGAAGGGCTCCCATCAGCTGCAGCCACCTCCCTGCAAAGGCATGTGAGCAAGTTCCAAATGCATTCTGGCCCGAGGAAAAGGGTGTGGAGCTGTGATTTCCC
>VMDO01040617.1:0-11791 GCA_007922755.1 Pedetes capensis | reverse complement strand
TCTTCATTCATTTTTATGAAGCATAGGAAGTTTAACAAAAATTATTTTAGCTGTGTATTTTTTAAAATATTTACATGTTACTCATTTAAATAAGTTCAAACTTTTATTTTTTAACTGACATATAAATGTACATATTTATGGGAAACAATGTGATGATTTTAGTCTGTAATGCAGAATGATCTAATCAGAGTAATTAGCAATACCTTTTTAAATTGCTTTTTGCTGTTAAATAACTTTCTTCTAAAGAATTTTCCTCTAAATAGTCAGAATCTTACTAAGTGCCAGGTTTTCTACTGACCATGTGTCTTTTCCTTAATTTTATCAATTATAGTCCATGCTAAATTGTTTTTCAACTGTTAAAGGTACGACTTGGCCCCACTCTCTGAGCCAGCCAATCAATTCTTTTTGCTATTCATGCACTTCACAGGAAAAACTCAGAGATGTCAATGCTACAAAATCAACTTAAATATAATCCTCTTTTTCTTTTGTGTTTCAAATTTTTTCAAAGCCATTTCATACTCATCAGAAGTGGTATTGTTTCAAGTAATGGACAATCTATTCAAAATTTATGACAATATTAGTCAAATATTTTCCATTCCATTCACTTTATATCTTCCAGAGAAAAGTGCAGCACATTTCAGGTAATTGTCAGAATATGAAGACTTTGACTGGCTTGCCTAACCTTAGTGAAGAGTCTGTTCAGAGTGCCAAGTTCAGGCCTTTCTTTGTAATTGCTGTAATTTATCCCTACTAATGGCTACCCTAAACATTCTTCTTCTTACACTTCCTTCTGGCTGTTGCTTTACAGTCCAGGCATCAAGCAGCTTGCCTTCAATGTTACAGGCCTAGTCTTGCACTTTATCTAAATAACTCATATTCCAAAACTATTGAATATGGCAAAACCCTGACTGGAAGGAACACCAGAAACCAACTGGCTCAACACATTTATTTCCAAAGTAAAAATAATGAGAAGCTAATAGCTCTAGAGGGTTTCTGAAAAATCACAAAGTTAGTGCTAGAATTAGAATTCTGTCTTCCAGGGCAAGAAGACTGTCTTAGGTTGTTGTTGTTAGGTGCCATCGAGTCGGTATCTGACTCATAGCAACCCTCATAGGGTTTTCAGTGGCAGATTGTTTTGGGATTGCCTTGGGAGTGGATTGCCAGGTCCTTCTCCCATTTTGCAGTGCTGGGAATTGAACTCGGGACCTCAGAGACTGCAGCACAGCGCTCTACCAACTGGTCTAAATCCCAGCCCCTGTCTTAGGTTAGGTTCTACCTAAAACAGACTTTGAGGAAAACATAGGGAAGCAAACACCAAGCAGTTTATAATAGGGAGGGGGTTGATCTCATGATGCATTTAAAAGGGTGAGGATGTGAAACAGGTTACCCTGTAAACATCTGGGGCTCAGTCTTTCTGAAAAATCTCTAGGAGACTGTGAGGAAAATATCTTAGAATTTTCCCACCATGGGATAAAGCTTCCGTATGATTAATCCACCAACTCATTGGTTGGTGGCAACCCTCATTGGTTAAGGGCAATTCTGGCAGTACTAACTGCACTTCCTGTCTACCCTCAAACTGACTGAGATGCTTCTGAAGTCAGCAGATGCCTTCAGACAGAATGAAGGTATTAGTGAATACAGAAATTCTCTGCACATAGCTTCCAACATAGGCCAAGGGAAAGGGAAGGCAAAGGGTATAGCAAAGGAGTGCAAGATCCACACAAGAAAAGTGGTGTGATTCTAATTGCTAGTTCTGTAGAACTACCACTAGATCTAACTTCTTTATTAGATCTTCAATTAAAATCTTCATTACAAGTTAGCTAACATTAGTCACAATTGTTGTTGTTGTTGTTAGGTGCCGTCGAGTCGGTATCCGACTCATAGTGACCCTCATAGGGTTTTCAATGGCTGACTGTTTTGGGATTGCCTTGGGAGTGGATTGCCAGGCCCTTCTCCCAGTTTTGCAGTGCTGGGAATTGAACTCGGGACCTCAGAGACTGCAGCGCAGTGCTCTACCACTGAGCTAAATCCCAGCACACATTAGTCACAATATAACATGATAATTCAAATACAGTTGCTTTTTTTTTTCCTGCTGGTGTAGTAGGTGGGGATTATCACAGATACCACTCTCCCTAAATGCTAGATCTTAAACTGCTGTAGCTAGTGGTCTGTTTTAAGGGCATTAGTAGGCAAATGTGAAGCTCATTAAGAAAATAAAGTCTCTCTATCAAATAAAGAAAGGTATCTTTTCTCTTCATGGAAGAATTGTAAAGTCCAATCTGACAAACTGTTATAAAAAGACAATGAAGTCAAACATAAAGCAGATTTAGGAGGTATGATTTGAGGGAGCAGATACTCCCTTTTAAAGCCATAAATTGAAGAAATGCAGATTTGAGAAATGCCAGATAAAAATGGTGACCAGAAAAATGTGCATTTCAAATGAATAACAAATAATTTGGGAAATACATATTAAAAATATTCCACATTTATTTGGAAATTCCTACTTGACTAGGCTTCTATTTTTATTTGCTAAATGCAGTAACCCTAAAAATAGATTCTTCTATCAATGTATGTCCTCATTGACTGGGCAAGGCTCTATTCTAACCATAAAACTAGTTTTAGTATTTTATAGCATACATTAGAATGAAGCACACTCAAATTCTGGATCCAAATTATTCCTGTAGAAATCAGAATCACAGAAGCAAAAAAATGTTTTATGGCAACTAGGGAGCATAATTGCAAATGCACTAATAAAATGAACAAAGACAGAAATACTAAAATTCAAAGATTATGTATTTTATAGGTAAGTGCTATTGCTGATCCTCATTTTTCATCAAGTTTTGTCTGTTCTAAGTAACTGTAAATGAAGATAAAATATATAAAATCATCTTAGTCATGATAATCAAATATGGATTCCAGGTAATTCCTATGGAAGCTTTCTCTAAGGAAATCAAATTTTAATAAATTCTATACCCTATGTTGTTCTCTTCTAGAAATAATTTTGATTGTTTTTCAAGTGCAAAATGCCTACCTATGTTATATTTCAAAAAAATTGTCTTAATTGGTTTTGTGCTGCTATAACAAAAATACTTGAGATTGGGTAATTTATAAAAAACAAAAAGTAATTTTCTTACAGTTTTATAGGCTAGGAAATCCAAGACCAAGACACACCATCTAGTGAGGGTCTTCTTGCTGCGTTCTCATGTAGATGGGCAAAAACCCAAATGCTGCAGGAGGCTTCTTTTATAAGGGCCTTAATCTCATTCACAATGGAAGGAGACTTCATGGCCTAATCACCTCTTAATACTATCACATTGGCAACACCTGAATTATACTGGGGTCATATTCAAACTAAAGAGAAAACACTGCAAGCATGCTAGATAAAAAAAAATTCTAAAATATGGTTGATTTGAGGCTTTCTTCCTTATTTGTAAACCAAACCATGTTTATGTGTATATGTAATACACATGTACATGCAGAGACTGTTTTATTATAGAAAGCATGTAGCTTAAAATATACTAACCTTGTGTTGTTGCACTTGGCGTTTCAGATCTACAAGGTCAGGTCCAAGGGGCTCTTCCTCCATTTTCCTTGTTCTCTCTTCTGTTTTTGTTAGCCAGTCATTTAACTCTTTCAGTTTCTGATTCTGGAGATCCATTAGAACTTTGTGTAAACTGAAAATTTGAAAGAAGTTAATTATTGCTTCTATTAAAGCAAGTTATTATCACCAAATATATAACAGCCTGCAGCCATAGCACTGTGGCATCAGATTTCATCAGATCTTGGAAGCTAGGCAGGGTTGGGCCTGTTTAAGACTTGGAGAAGAGAATGCCTGGGAACACCAGGTGTTGTAAGCTTGGGAGAAGGACCCAACAACCCACTCCCAAAGAACAATCAGCCATTGAAAACCCTATGAATAGCAGAGAAGTACTGACAATAGTGTTTTGCCTGTTGTACATAGGATAGCTATGAGTCAGACACTGACTCGATGGCACCTAAAAACAACAACAAAACATACAACTAGATATAAGAGTAGACATTTATAATTTGTGGCATATTCAATTTTTGGCATCTATTGGAAAATAAAGATGTATATAAGTAAAACTCACTGTTAATCAATTTTGAAGCAGTTGTTTCTCAGACTTACTATAGATCACACATCCTATTTTCCAGAAAGTTTCATATAACTAAATGTGAACATGGTAATTAAAATGGTAACTATCTCTGATAACTGAATTAGTGTGTATCATGTCAATTATTTATTTATATTCCTATCATTTAGTATATGTGGTAAAGATGGGCACAAATCCTTTTTATATCTTTTTTATTTAAGTTAAATTTGTTTGAATTAAAATATCCATTGTACATATATATGGTACCATGTGACGTTTCAATAAATGTGTATACTAGAAAAGGTCTGTGTCAGGTTAAATATATTTATCTCCTCATACATTTATGGTAAAAACTTTCAAAATCCTTGCTTCAGAGCCTTCAAACTGAACCAAAACACAAACCCTGAACCTGTTCCATTCCCAGCATTTCTTGTGGTACAAACATGTAATAATATTTGTGCACAGCTTTAAATCCTATACATAGACAGCAGGGCTTCAAACTGAAACCAACTCAAACCCTGAACGCCTTCAAGTTCAATCATTTAAAACATTTTTCTGAGCCTGAACCCAGTAAAAATTGGGTTTGTTTTCAGTTATTAATGTATTTTTATTCTTAGCTATTTAAAAATTGAAAAAATGAAAAAAAGAATATGCATAGGATTAAAATTTTAAACTCAAACACAAACCAAACCAAATCATTTACTTTTTAACATATTAAACCTGCACCTGAAACTCAAACAGATTTTTCACATATTTGAAATCTTGCTTTCCTCTAGCATTTTGAAATGTAAAGAACATTGTTTTCGATAATCACCCTAGCCTGCAGCTGTGGTGTCAGACCCTGTCAGATCTCAGAAGCTAAGCAGGGTCAGGCCTGGTTAGTACTTGGATGGCAGTCTGCCTGGGAACACCAGGTGCTGTATGCTTGGGAGAAGGACTGGGCAACTCACTCCCCCATAAAATCAATCTGCCATTGAAAACCCTATGAATAGCCGAGAAACACTGACAATAGTTCTTCACCTGTTATACGTAGGGTTGCTGATTCGGACACCAAGTTGAAGGCACCTAATAACAACAACATAATGACCCTACCATGCAATAGCACAATAGAATTTCTTGCTCTTATCCAACCAAAAATTAGTACTCAATGATCAAGCTTCCCCATCCCTCCCACAAATTCTTTGTCACTCTTTCAATCAAGAGTGGTTTCTTTCCCATAATCATGAATACGATCTGAACTTGTGACTTGTTTTGACCAATACAATATGGCAGAGTTGACAATGGACCAGTTCTAAGTTTAGGCTATAAGAGAACTGATAATAGTTGTAATTTATCTTTTGAGGCCCAGAATCATGCCATAAGGAAGGCCAGGGTAGACTACTAAATTATTACAGATGCTGTAGAGAATGACCTTGAGGGTAAAATGCTATTTTAGAATTGAGTTTCCAGGTGAATGTAGCCCAAGGAGTGACCCCAGCTCTATCACTGGAAATAGAAGAATAACCTGCTTGAACTCTCCCTGTACTATAGATCAACAGGACCATGGTGAAATTAACAGTTATTATTATAAGCCACCAAGTTTTGAAGTTATTTGTTTTGCACAAATAGATAAGCAAACTGATGTTTTCTCAAGTACATGAATTAACGGGCTGGGAATGGATTTAATGTCCAAAGGCCTAGGTTCATACCCTAGCCATAAGCCTTACAAATAACTTACTGAGTCTTTCAATTACATTTTCAGCATCAGAGACATATGATAATGCCTTGCCTATCAATTACACAGGCTGGGATTCAGCTCAGTTGGTAGAGCGCTGCTCTGCAGTCTCTGAGGTCCCGAGTTCAAATCCCAGCACCACAAAAATGGGAGAAGGATGTGGCAACCCACTCCCAAGGCAATCCCAAAACAGTCGGCCATTGAATACCCTATGAGGGTCACTATGAGTCGGACTCGACGGCACCTAACAACATCAATTACACAAATTTATGGTGACGATGAAAATGAAAATTGATATGATTCTATCCATTAATTACACAAAAACTTGAGACTCGTGTGTGAGGGTTTCATACCCATTTTAAGGAAAATGTTCACAAAATCATCTTTAAAGCAATTTTGGAAACAATTATTTACTGAACACTGTATAAGGAAGATATCACTTAATTTATTATTCTGACTTAGTATTTTTGCCATAAATTTCTATTAATCAATACATTTTAGCACTCAGAATATACATACCACTCAGAGTATTGAAAATGATTTAGATTGTACCATTTATTTAACATTTTAGAGGCACATTTCTTCTGAATTACACTGAAATCTGAAGTCTGTAAGAATGAACTTTCACTTATCAGACACAAAAAGTAGACACTTTTTAAAAATGGGGAACAAAAATGAAGCATCCATTAAAGTGGAGGAAAAACTGAAAGTTGCTGGTTAAACCTTTTAGACAATGAGCACCATCTGAGCATTGCAAGGTACATAAGTATCTTACTTCATTGTTTCTATCTTTTGAGAATTGACCAGAAAATATGAGTTCATGAGAATTTGCTATAGTAGTAGTCCTTTGTTATTTTTCCTGCATAATTTGTCATTGTTAAGCTAAAAAATCTTACATTTCAAAAACAAAAGAAAAAATATCACATTATTACTTATAGTTAAATAAATGTTTCAAGTCTAACACATATTTGTTAGGGTTAATAACAGATTTAATTTAAAATATTATTTATAATTTTAACTATGGACAGTTCATTCAACAAATATTTACTGAATTCTATATCTGTGTAGGAAACTCCTATTTGCTAGGAATGGACTAAAGAAAATACCAATCTTCATCTTCAAGTAGGTTAGAGACTATTTGAAAAATACAGGAGGTGCCAAAAATATATACACATATTAAGAGATGTTATCTATGTATTACTTTTCAATGCTGAATTATGGTAGCAACTTGTAGCCATGTAGTCTGATGTTAACACAAAACCTGGCATTGACTAAAGGAATGCTAACAACACCATGAAATAGGAAGGACAGCCAAAGATAATGGCAGAAGCACATTTGCCATTCAAGGACCACAAGACCATTCTGAAATGATATTTGAGAATGTTGTGGAAGTCTGATGACAGTGGAGGTATGAGCATGCAACAGAACCTCTAACACTCCTAACAACTGTCCACAGTAGTGATCAGTTTGAGATGCATGCTAATATGTGTGATGTGCACACAGGAAGATGCAGGAGGCCTTGCACAGCTTCAAATCCTGGTTCTTCTGCTATGGTATTGAAAAAGTTTACTCACTTTCCATACAAATCTACCAAACTATGTGCACGAGACAGAAGTTAGCAGAAAAAGCATAGGACGAACAGCAAAGTGGAAAATTCTCATGCCAGGATGTGTATAAATTTGGGGAACCCTCTGTAAAGGCATTAACAATCCCAATAAGACAAGAAAATTATTATAATTAGATTTATATACATTTCAGTGGGTACATAAGAAGAGGCTCCAATTTGACCCATCGTCATAGGGAGTGGTGTCTCAGAACACATAGCCAAAGAGGTGGGACTTGGAAAATAAATTCATGTATTTATTTTTTAGTTTTAGGTGGTTCTGGGTATTGAACCCAGGGCCTTGTGCATGAAAAGCATACCCTCTACTACAAAGCTAAAATCCCAGCCTATGCATTTATTAAACATACAATTATTGACTACTTGGACAGTGGATGGAAAAGTAAGGAAGACCCATACAGCCTTTTACTATCATGAAGCTTACATTGAGGGAAAGGGAAGGACGCAGATAATACATACAGCTCATTAGGTCATTTACAAGTGTGATTATGCTATGAAGGAAGAACAACTGAATTCAGTCTGTAAGGTAAAGATTTATTGAACTTCTGATATTTGACACATTCTAAAGTTAGAAGAAAAAGTAGCTAAGAGGAAAAGGTAAACCCTTTCCAGGCAGAAGGAACCACCTGTGGAAAGGCTCTGTGACATCACAGAGAACAAAGAAGGCCAGTACAGTTTGATTGTGTAAGGATTTAGAAACTTTAAACATGCCTTCCCTTATGGAAACAATATGTCAAGTGAAATATCAAGTATATTTCATATACCAAGCATAACTTCTCCAATTTATCAAATTTCCCACCACTTTCTGTCCTCTTTATATCTACCTCAATTCACTCCCTAATATAATTTTTCTGGTTCCTATAACCACATATTTAGATTTGCTGCTGCCCCATGATCTTCAGTATGGCTGCTTAAACTTAAATATGCACTCAGACCATGGAGACGCTGATTTCAAGTCAGGGGGTTGGGTTTGATATTTTCATTTCTAACAAGCTTTCAGGCAAAGTCAATATTGCTGTGCCATAAAATAGACTGTAAAAAACAAGAATCCAAGGAAGAATATTGCTTTCTTGAAAATCATTGTTACTTTTCTGAAGGTGTGAATTTGAGACATTAGTTACAAACTGCAATGATTAAGAAGAGAGATTCAGGCCAGGCATGGTGGCACACATTTGTAGTTCCAGTTACTCTGGAGGCTGAAGTAGGAGATCTTAAGTTCAAGGCTAGCCTGGGCAATTTAAGGAGACTCTGCTCAAAATATTTTTCAAGGAGCTGGGAATGTACCTCAGTGGTAAACTACTTAACTAGTAGGCATTAGGCCTTGGGTTCAATCTTCAGCACCCCATAAAAAAGTCATCTGATGCTGGCAGGAAAATATCAAAGGGCATCAGATTCAGACTGCGCAATTACTCATCCCTTTATTATTCTTCTAGACTTGGAGAGGGAATAGGACTACTGAAGCTGCTGTCCTTCACTGATACCCCATGATATTTCACAATGAACTTCACGTAACTAGGAAATATGTGCCTTACAGTCATTGTGTCGAGTGCTTATGGAGATCAATCCATAAGCAGTAGATAGGATTTTACTAAGAATGAAACTACTGAAAGGAAAATAAAAGATGTTGTTCTTATGGCGAATCTCTACAAAAAGTTCATCTGTGCATGCTTTCTCTTTGGAATACAGGAATAACTATTTTTAACATAGCATTTGAAATGTTTTTGTTTTTCCATTATTGTTTCTTTGCTGTTGTTGTTAGGTGCTATCAAGTAGGGTCCGACTCTTAGTGGCCATCACAGGGTTTTCAATGGCTGTTTCAGGATTATTTTAGGGAGTGGATTACCACAGCCTTCTCCCATTTTTGCAGTGCTGGGGATTGAATCTAGGTTCTCAGAAAGTAGAGAGAAGCACTCTACCAACTGAGTCACACCCCAGCCCTTTGTTTCTTTAGATACCCTAATATTCAATAATGTCTGATCAGTTGTTACTGCTTTCTATGTTGGGGCTATATGAGATAAATTAACAGGCAGTAAAAATTGCTACAATTTCTTCTCTTACTGTGGCCTCTGAACAAAGAGTATCAATAAACATAGGTAAATAACAGGCCAGAGTTTTCTGAGTAGCAAGAACTGAGTAGTAGCCCATGGCAAGGCTGGGCCAGAGGGAGAAGCAAAAGGTCAGCGTGCTTGACAAAGGTCAGGTTAGGAGCCCTCACACATAAATGCCCTCTTTCCCAAATGTGATAGGAGGGGTAACTTCATGGAGAGAAGGAATGATCCTTATGTTAAAATGTCATTAATACACATTTCAAAATACACTGGTTAACATTTATTCAATACTTTCTCTGTGCTAACCTTGCTGTATTCGGTGACTGATTCCTAAACAATGGTATTCAATCTAACTGTGATTTTTAAACAGGTTTTTATAGCACAAGGAAGAAGTAAGGAAGTTATTTTAAAATGTTCTAGTGCCTATATAGAGTGTATACATGATTTTAATGTATGATGAGAATAGTATACATTAAAATCATAATTTTATAATTAAGAATGAGATTAAGTATAGCATTACTCATTTTCAGAGAACATGTTAAATATATAATGATGAAAAGGGTCCAAATAGGGGAAAAGTGTGAAAGTGAAGCATAAGTGACATGGCATTTGATTCTCATCATTACCACCTGGGGTAGATAATGCCTTTGTTGTTACTGAGGACACTGGAAATTTGAAAGGTGAAGAAACTTGCCCAAGGTGACATAGTGGTCTGTGAAACCAGTGTAGAAGTTTTAAGCCTCTGAGTGCCAGGTTAGACTATAAGAAATGGCTGGTTATTTGAGTTTTTCCATCCATAGAAATGATAGTTTCCATACCAATCAACTTACAACATGATTAAAATGAGAAAGAAATTATACATTACAAAATGAGAGAGAAATTAGCATTCGAAAGCTACAAAGAAATTTGGTAAACTATCAAGTTCACAAAGTAAAGATCTACCGCTCATAGACAAGAAAAGAGTTTGCATTTTTCCTTGCTCCATTTTACTGTTTTCAAGTAGTCATTCAGTAAGGAAAATAAAAGCAAGTAAAGAATGGAGTATACCATATATGTAGATGTGTGGTGGGTAGAATTGTAATAAAGTAGTATAGGGAAAGAGACTGTCTTGAAAAACATCTAGAGGCAGAATTCCACGATAGGAATCCCTAGGAAGTCCTGCTGCAAACTTCCAATCATTAAGATCATCTAAGGACAGAGCATGGCTAACAAAATAGATTGAAAGAACCTGGGAACTGATGGCAATATGAAGTTATAGACTTAATTGGCTTTAGTCTCTCCACCTGTGGATATGTTGTTCTACAAAGTAATAATCACCCTTATGGTTAACCCAATGCACTATCAAAGTATGAATTTTAAATTGGCAGGCCTGTGGTAGAGTCTGAGATTCTGCTTTTCTAACAAATGCCAAAAGGTTGCATATGCTGTTGGTCCAGAGATTACACTTTAAGGAACAATGACATAATCTACTTTGAGTTAGGTTGTTAGTTGAAGTGAAAAACAATCTAAGAAATATTTTTCAAAAAATTTACCAGAAATCCAGGCATGGTGGGACAGGCCTATAATCCCAGCACTTTGGAGCCTGAGGCCACAAGTTCAAGGCCAGCTTGGGCCTCAGAGCAAGACCCTTTATCAAAAAGAATATTAATAGAGATTTGTCTCTAACCCCACACACGAACATGGGAACATATCAATGTGAACCTGAAAGAAATCAATGGGAACATTGTGTTTGCTTTACAGAAATCCTCTTAGAATGGAGGAAACCATCTATTGTTTACTGCTGTCCAATAGAATTTACAAAAATGATGTTAATACTCTGTCTGCACTATCCAATATGATAGCCCCCAGCCATATGGGGCTGTTGAGTAAGTGAGAAATGGCTACTGTGACTGAGAAATTGAATTTTAACTATCTTTACATACAATAATCTTAATTTAGCTACATGTTTCTACTGGCCACAATATTGGACAACACATCTCTAAGCTGGCAAATACTTAGATTGACAATAGTCAGGAACTATGATTTGTAAGTACTTACCCATACCATTTCATTATGTCCTGCAGTATGTATAAAGAATGCTATCCTGAACTTAGGAAATCTTCTGATATACATGAATAGGATATTCTGAAATTTCTATTTCATAGAAATATTTGTAAATGCAAAATGGTACTTGTTTTCATTAAATTCAGCATGTGGCCAGGCGTGGTGACTCATGCCTGTAATCCCAGTGACTTGGGAAGCAGAGGCAGGAGGATCACATGTTTAAGACTAGAGGCAGTCTGCATAATTGAGCAAG
>VMDO01040616.1:0-11776 GCA_007922755.1 Pedetes capensis | reverse complement strand
ATATAATGTTGGCTGTAGGTTTGTCGTAAATGGCTTTTATGAAATTAAGGTATTTGCCTGTTATACCTATTTTTTCCAGTGTTTTTAACATGAAAAGGTGTTGCACTTTATCAAAGGCCTTTTCAGCATCAATTGAGATGATCATGTGGTTTTTGTTTGTTAGTTTCTTGATATGTTGGATTACGTTAATTGATTTCCGCACTGCATTATTATTAATGGCAGTCATCATGATGTAGAATAGATCACTTGAACTTCTTCCTTCTGGGACATTTTCAACAAAAAATGTTGCCTGACCAAGGGTGGTGAGAAATGTCCTTGGCTGAAGTAGGAGATGTACCTGAGTTGTCTGAAAACAAGGGGCAGTAACTTCTAGAGCACTGGGGAGCTGAGCTGAACCCAGAAGCATCCATCGGCCAGAATTTTGTTCTAATGGATTTTTTTTTCTGGTACTTGGGGTTGAACCCATGGCCTCTCACTTGCTTTGTAAGTGCTCTACCACTGAGCTGCACCCTCAGCCCATTTTTTACTTTTTATTTTGAGACAAGGTCTCCCTAATTTACTACACCTACCTCTGGTCTCGAACTTGTGATCCTCTTGGCCCTGCCTCCTGAGTCACTAGGATTACATGTGTGTGCCACTCCACCTGGCTGGACTTATTTTTATTTCGATTGCCATTCAGGGATTTTGGGCACTGATTAACATACACAGACACACAGACACACACACACACACACACACACACACACACACACACACACTCAATTGTTACCGCATCGTGCGTCAACAGACCTTTACTATAATAGGGACCATTTTACATCATCTTGCAAGTTTTGTTTCATGGAATTCATCCTTAAAAGCTGTTTTTGTTTATTATTTTCCAACAGTTTCCTCCATATAGATACCCTCTAAAGAGTTTAAACTTCTTCCTGGTAGACATCAGGAATACTATATAGGAAAAATTTTGGTATATGCTCTGTGCCATAGTGTTATCAGTGGAAAGAAAAGATGAAGAGTATCACAGATCCAGTTGTAGCCTCATCACAAAGTAGAAACATTGCTCCCTCCTCGGAACCACCCACTGCCTCCAACAGCACACAAAACAAAGCCTAAGTCCTTAATCACCCTATAGAGATGTGTACAACATGGTTGCTGCCAACCTCTGCTATCTCCTTGCCCACTACCGGCACTGACTCCCCAGCTGCCAGCCTCTTTCTCTGGAGCACACACTAGGCTGGTGCCTCCTGGGCTTCATACCTGCTGCTTCCTGACCTGGAATTTTCCCTCCCCAGAGCTTTTTCATGCTTCCTTTCTTCACAAAATTGCAATGCCATTCAAGTCTTCTTCTCATACTGAGAACTTTCTCTAAAATAGCATTCTCATCACATTTCTGTTGTTCTTAAGTCCTACTCTGCACTGTTTACTTGACAGCCTCTTTAGTTATCTGAAGCTATATAAATAATTTATTTACGTACTAACTAGTTAAGTCTACCCTACAAAAATGCAGACTCATTCACACAGAGAATATGTCAGCCTCATTCCCAGTTTAGGACAGCATCTAATATGTAATATTTACTCCTTGTACTCTTCACTACACAAACAAATAAGTAAGTAAATCAATGCTACTAGGGTGGCTCCTCAGTCCCCCACCCTCACCCACATCCACAGTAGTGTTCTGACATCTCCATATTTATAGATAAGGCCAAATAGCAAAAGGAAAGCTTGCCCTATGGGGCTAAGATTGGCCTTATAAGCCTCCTGTCTCCAGTGTTTTTGACATGAGACTGTTCTCTGCCTTCAGTGGACACACCAACTCAAATCACACATTACTAGTTATCCATAACATCTTCCTAAAACTAGTTTTCTATCTTATAACTGTCTTACCTCCTCTTCTCTCATCCCATGTACTCTGAACCAGGCTTTGCTTTTATTTTGCCATGTTTATGAGAGAACATATTTTCTAAAATTGTTTTGGGTACTCTGTTATTCATCATAACTCCAACAAAATGTTAATATGATTATCTGTCTCCCTGAGGCCACAGATCAAAATTCTCCCAAGCAGGTTTCCATACTCTTATACAGATATATATTCATATTTAAGATCTCACTATCACATGAATGGAGTTGTTGGTGAATTTTTTTGGATATACATTTAATTATTATTACTTCTCTGACAAATCTGTATTTCTGAATGGATTCTTCATTAGTCTTACCATGCTTGTTAGTAATATTTGCTGCTCAAAATTGCATATGGACTCCTAGTTTGGGATGAATTTTTTTGACTATTGGAAATTTTTAATGTACAACTTAATGGGTTTCATTCTGACATGTATTTCATTATGACATTTCCATATATGCATTTCATTGTATATTGCTCACATAACTTCCCCCTCACCCTCTCATGACTCTCCTTCCCCATCCCCCAATGATCTCTTTCTACTTGTATGTCTTTTTGTAGAAATATTTATCTATATACATGCATCCCAATTTTGATTTTTTCTATAGTGATCTATCTTTTTACTGGGATGAATTTTTTGAAAACAAAATTAGTGAGTTTATTAACTTGGGATTTGAGATAGTACATGTGTCAGATTTGAACTTGGGCATTTGGGAGAAAAGAGATGCTTAAGAAGAGACTAATAGTACATGTCCAAGACATGGACATGGGCTTCTCCAAAGAGAGAATTGCTAGGATGAATTTTTAATCTATGTTCATTTATTTTTATTTTTGAGGCACTGCCCCCAAAATGCTAGAATAGCTTTTCCTTCCATGTCCTCGAGTGTTTTAGTATTCCCTTTGACAATCAAGCTCCACTGCTTTACATGAGGAGATTAATAGGCTTTAAGCAAATAGAACCTGGGAGGTTTGCCTTAGCATTGCACTGACAAGGTGGAAATGATGAATAAACTTTATCTGGATGCTCAGTACAGCACAATGATCCTTCTTCAGCATTCACCATGTGACAGAATTATGGGCAAGGCATTAGTATTATAAAAACAAAAAATACTCAAATGAGTTCTCTTATTAACATGCCACTCAATTTTATGTCCACGTGACTAACATGATTTTGAGGATTTGATACAGTGGTGTCCCAACTGAGTTGCTCTCGTTCTTTATAATAAAAATCTTACTTTGTTTTTATGCATGGTGCCACTACAACATTTTCTACTCAGTGGGTGCTCTATAAATATTGACTGTTTGAAATTTGGAATTTCAAGTATAGTAGATTTGGGGGTTATTGGCTTCTTGTAATTACCTTTGTGAAGTACAAATGTAGTTAATATGGGAGCTCCACTCAATATTTTCAATGAGCTTTTGGTCTAAGTTATGTAGAAAACTCTTAAGGTAGAAATTATACTTTTTTATAGCTTCAAGTCTATTATTTAAGGCCAATAAATAGTACTTAATAATGGATATGTCTTAAATTTCATGCATGTTTTTAGAGACTCAACTTAATAATACAATTAAGTGGATGTCAAAAAATATTATTTGTTTTGGTCTTAGACATTAAATATCTAAAAGAAGCACATGTATCATGCTTCAGTAATGGTTTTGTGGTTTGACTCCTGCTTCCTTAAATGTAGGAAAAGACATTGAGAATAGCACAACTTTTTTAGAATTAGAATGTGTCTTTTAAACATAGCAGATACATATGACTTTGGAAACAGATTTCAGATACTTGGTAGAGACTATTTTTAAAGAACCATGATGAAACGCAGCTCACTCACCTTAAAGAAATTTATTGTGAAATCTCATGGGTTAAGAGGGAGTTTGCATTTAATATTACTAGAATATTAAACCCAAGGAGAAAAAATGAGAGAAGTAGGTAGCAATCTAATTGTGAAAGGCTTTATTTGCATGCTGAGAGAATGGACTCACACTCAAGGTGACAAGGAGCCCCCTACTGAAAAGTTTTAAAGAGGGAAATGCCACATTACAATTCTAACTACTCCCTTTTGTAGCACTGGGAAGATGAAGTTGAGAAGGGCAAAGCTAGAGTCTTGAGAGCAATTAGTGGTCTACTGCAATAGTGCTGATGGCATATTGTGGAGACCTGGACAGCAGAAGTGATATATTTAGGAATATTTCAAAGAGTGAAACCAGGAGGGCATGGTGATTAGTCATGAAGGTTGGTCATGATGTAGAGGGAGGAGAAGAATAACTAACTCTCAGATTCTTGTTGGGGTAGCTGGGTATGATTGGGGTACCTTTACCCAATGTAAAGAGGCACACAAGAAGAGAAGCTGTGCCAATGGGAGAGCTGTCCCTAACCCTTCTCTGCCTGAGTCTCCATATAGCCTTATACACATTGAAAGCCACAAGTTCCTGTTGCTGGAAAATGAACTCCTCAGGAAAGCATTTGTAACTTTGTTATGTTTGAATCTTAGAGGTCTCTTATGCCATATTACCTTTCAAAGTATATCTAAATAATATACTGAAAATATATTGAAATGCTAAGTAGGGTATAAAAATGATGAGCCTATTTGTGAGTAAAATCCATTTATTTATTCAAGAGATATTAATTGAACATCTACTTCAGGTAAAGAAATGTCCTAGGAATAAGGGATGTAGTGTAAACAAAGCAGACCTGGCCTCTGCCCTGAAGTTGCTTCTTTCCAGAATGATGCACAGACTGTAATATAGAAGAACGTATGAAGAGCCATGAGGACATGGAGAAGGGCGATCTACTGTGGCTAAGGCTCAAGAAAATCTTTCAGAGGAAGAGTAAAGGATGAGGATTCAGTCATCTGAAGGAAGGAGTAGGGATCTGGAGGGAATGCTACAAGCAGAAGTCCTGCCTGCACTATAAAGAAATATACATAGGAATAGTATACAAAGGCACAGGGACAGCAAAGAATCAGATCAACAGTATGTACTGAAAGTTCAATAGAGCTGGAAAAGGGAGTATGAGAGAGAGAGAGGAAATTGGGATATTCTTTCAACAAATATTTACTTTTATGTATCATGTCTAATAAGCTTGATGCTTGCAATAATTAAGAATATGACAATCAATTAACAGATTTTCTTCTCTCAGGGCACCCATGATCTAGTAAGAAAGAAAGTCAGTCACAAAAGAATAAGTATTATAACTTCAATTAGGTAATCCTATAGGTATTTAAGTGTATTATGGACTTTCCAGCATGGGGATGAGGCCACTGTGGATCAGGCAAAGAGGAGTGAATATAAGAAGTAAGGTTATCAATGTCTTAGCATATTTTACGGAGATTCCTAACAGGCCTGGGACAAACAGTGGAAAAAAGAATGTATTCCAGACTGTAGGACCCAAATGCCCAAAGATGTAGGACTTGGTTGGGGGAGACTTTTGTGTTTGAGGAATCACACTTGGAACAGCCTTGGCTGGGATATATTTCTGGCCCAGCTCTCAGCTCTCCAGGATCTCCAGGATGTACTCTCAATGTCAGATCCCTATGGGTTGAGAACAAAGTGGGACAAGAACTTCATTTGAAGTAACTTTGAATGATAAAAGATGTAAAGTAAAATTACAGCATTGCCAAATAGAACTTTTCAAAGTTATAAAGCATAGTCATTCTGCATTATACATATAAAAACTTTTTGTCAAAAATTATTATTTCCTTTCCCCAATTTCTGGTTACATAACATTATATGCAATCTCTTCCAATCTTTAGTGAACATTCAGTACAGTAGAACTAGATGCAGATGCTCACAATTAAAGACATTTCCATGCAAAATTAGTATAAGAAGGCTGTCTCAATATGTTTTTCAGGAATTTGCACAAAAAGAGTACATGACCAGGAAATGTACCAAGAAATTTTTTTTGCCCAGAAAGAAGAATGGTATGGGGGAGACTTATAATCCAATTGTGCATTGATATGACATGTTAAGCTGATAAGAGCATTTTGTGATTGACTTTGTAATGTTATTTCTCTGGAAGACTAAACTATTTTATACAGGCTAGCTTGGAGAACCTGAAATCATGAAATATTAAAAGCATCAAAGAGTCTCTTCTTCATGGCTAAAGATTATAAAAATTTTGCATGAATACAGAGTAAAGAATATTGGACCAGGGATCAAAAGACCAAAGGTTTTAACTGTATGGTTATTAATAAGATTCTTAACAAATCACATTCTGTTTTGGTATTGATAAAATGCAAGTGCTGTACAGAATTATTGGGCACCTAAATGAGCTTGTAGATATGGTGCATTGTTGATAGTGCTATGTTAGCATGTATATCTAGGTGTGTGTTGCCTGGAAAGCTGAATCTGTTCAATGAAAAAATATTGCATATTAAAACGAGTAAAAAGATAGAGATTATATATATATATATATATACACACACACACATATATATATTTGTAGCCGTGCCACTGTGGCATCAGATCCCATCAGATCTTGGAAGCTAAGCAGGGTCAGGCCTTGGTTAGTACTTGGATGAGAGACTGCCTGGGAACACCAGGTGCTGTAAGCTTGGGAGAAGGACCTGGCAACCCACTCCCAAAAAACAATCAACCATTGAAAACCCTATGAACAGCAGAGAAGCACTGACAATAGTGTTTTATGTGTTATATGTGGGGTTGCTATGAGTCGGACTTGAGGGCACCTAACAACAACATATGTGTGTGTATGCATGTATGTGTTTGTATGTATATATGTGTCTGTGTATATACATACATGTATATGTGTGTACACACACATATACACCTATATGTATATATGTAAGGCACATTCAAGAAATTAACATTTCAATATGTAATCAATATAAAATTATTTCATTAATTACTGACCCTCTTAAAAATATCAAGCCTTCTAAATCTGGTATGTATTTCACATTAAAATAACTCAGATTGGATGAGCACCTCAAATTATGCTTGCTTTGTGCACTCTGACGTTCTGGGTTTGATACCCAGCACCACAAATATGGGAGAAGGACCTGGTAGCCCACTCCCGAAACAATCCTAAAAACAATCAGCCATTGAAAACCCTATGAATACCAGAGAAGCACTGACATAGTGCCAGGAATGGCAGTGTCAGGGAATTTTTTTTTTTTTGTAGTGTATAGATCATTATGAGTCAAACCCAACTTGAAGGCACCTAACAAAAATAAGAAGGGAATAACCAAGCCTGGAGGAAAAACTCTGAGAGGCAAGCAGAGATTTCTCCAGAGTTAAAAGTAGGGATACCTGAAGACTGAAACAGGGATATAAGTCGTTGAGTTCTTCAAATACTAAAAATCCACACCTGATTACAGATAATGTCCCCAAATGCTAGGAAGATGAGGAACTGAGGAAAACAGCTCAGGTTTTCCCAGCACAAAGTGTGGTGGAGGCTCAGCAAGGCTGGATGAACTGAATAGGAATAATGGGTATCTCCAGGTCAATGATGTTTAATAATGATAAGAGATGTAGTCTATGTTGTCTTGGCTCTCAGTATAACTCTGGGACCTCTATCCTGTGCTAGGGGTGGAGGAGCAACCAAAGTGACTATGGTAATTTCTCCATTGGCTTGATAGTGATTTGTAGGAAAAATTAAGTTGACTGAAAACACATAATCACCAGGACTTTCATTTTCAGATGGCAGATTAAAGACAGACTTTGCATGACATGCTAAAACAAAGGAGTCAGAATAGGAAGGAATAGACTCTTTTTCATAGAAAGAAATTCTGGAAAAGAAAAGAAGCAACAAAGGAGACTGTTAGATGGTCCCAGGTAGCAGAACAGAGTTGAACATCAAGAACAACTATCAGGACACACTTCCAGAGCTTCCAGTGGGGGAGGGGTAATGGAGCCCTCATCAAAAGAGGTAAGCTAGACAGCCCTGGCTGTCAGACTGGCAGTCCCACAGGATAAGCCCACAGTCTTTAAAGTTCTGGGACTCCTCCAGGGACTTGCTGAGACAGTGGCTCCCCCTGACTTAGGGGCTCAGCTTTGGAGAAGTGATTCTCTTTCCTACACTCCATATCTCAGAGGGCTTTTACCTGGCACTATCTTGAGAGGGAACCTATTGTATGAGATTGAGCTATCCAGGGGTCCTGAAAACAAAGAATTATCACTCATGGAGAGCCCAGGGGTGACCTGTCCCAGCCACAGCATGCTACACATTTGCAATGGGCAGTTGCCTGAAGAGGACACTGAAATCTTGCGAGGTTCAGGTATCAAGAGGTTGGAAAAGTTGTTCTGAAGCAAGCCCCACCCCTCAGGGAGATGAGAGGATTCTATCTCCTGAGAGGAATTACGGAGACTGTCAACTCTGAGCCATGGTCAAAAAAGACTCCATCCTCAACTGACCACCACCTGTATCTAACAGACTCCAATGTTAGAGTTCACAGAAAGAAGTTCCTCTGGTACTTTTTCCTCTTTTTTTCAATGTAATAGAATAGAACATCCAGAAGTAAATCCATGAAGCTACAGCCATCTGGTATTTGACAAAAGTGCCAGAAATATATGTTGGAGAAAAGACACCATTTTCAATAAATGGTGCTGGGAGAACTGGATATCCTCATGCAGAAGACTGAAATTAGATCTCTCTCTCTCTCTCTCTCTCTCTCTCTCTCTCTCTCTCTCTCTCACCTTGTACACAACTCAGTTTAAAATGGATAAAGACCTCATTTTAAAACCTGAAACTTTGAAATTGCTAGAGAAAAACATGGAAAATATTTCACGACATAGTCATAGGCAAGGATTTTCTGAATAGGACTCCAAAAGCACAGGAAACAATAGGAAGAATTGACAAATAAATCAAATTAAAAAGCTTTTGCAGCAAAGTGCAGAATTAACAGAGTAAAGACACAAACTAGGCAATGAGAGAAAATCTTTGCCAGCTATATATCATGCAGGGGATGAATATCTAGAATATATAAATAGCTCAAAAAATCACTAAAAAAGCAAAGTATCCAATCAAAAAATGAGTAAAAGAACTAAACAGAGAATTCTCAAAAGAAGAAATTTACAAATGGCCAACAATCACATGAAAAATTGTTCAATATCCTTAGCCATCATGGAAATGCAAATCAAAACTACACTGGGATACTACCTCACTCCAGTCAGAATGGCTAGCAGCAACAAAACAAACATCAAATGCTGGTGAGGATGCAGGGAGAAAGGAACCCTTGTATACTACTGTGGGAATGCAGGTTGGTGCGGCCACTATGGAAATGAGTATGAAGGTTCCTCAAAAAACTAAAAATAGAACTACCATTTGACCCAGATATCCCACTCCTGGGTATATATCTGAAAGGATATAAATCAATATGCCACATAGATACCTGCTCATCCATGTTTATTATAGTGTTATTCACAACAGCCAAGATATAGATTCACCCTGGGTATCCATCAACAGATGAATGAATAAGGAAATTGTGGTACATGTACATCTTATCATTTAATCCAAACAAATGTTTACTATTTATTCTGCCATAGGGAAGGACAAAATTATGGCATTGGCTCGAAAATGGATGGAACTAGAGATCATCATTTTAAGCAAAATAAGCCAGACCCAGAAGGATAAACATTGTATGTTTTCTCTCATATGTGGCTTTTTGGCTTTAATATATATTTATTATTAAAACAGAGATCATGAAAGTAGACAGCACCTAAGTAGGAAAAGATAATGGACTAAAGAGAAAAGGTGCAAGAAAAAAGGGTAATAGGAAAAAAGAAAAGAAACATCATGTATGTTGCCCTTACAGCAAAATCAAGATGTACATATATGGATTGTTGTTGTTGTTAGGTGCTGTCGAGTCAGGAACCGACTCATAGCGACCCTCATAGGGTTTTCATTGGCTGACTCTTTCAGGATTGCCTTGGGAGTGGATTGCCAGGCCCTTCTCCCATTTTTGCAGTGCTGGGAATTGAACTTGGGACCTCAGAGACTGCAGCGCAGTGCTCTACCAACTGAGCTAAATCCCAGCCACATATATAGATAGGTATACTCAAAAAAAGACATAGGAGTAGAAGGGAGACCATTGGTGGGGATGGAGGGGCTTGGGGCGGGGCATTATGAGAGGGTAAGGGGGAAGTGAATGTGAGCAAGGTACAATGAAATGCATGTATGGAAATGCCATAAAGAGACCCATTAAGTTGCACATTAAAAAGTAGCAATGAAAAGAGTTAAAAGGGAGCCAGGCACAGTGATGCACACCTGTAATCCCAGTGGCTTAGGAGGCAGAGGCAGGAGGATTGCAATTTCGAGACCAGAGGCAGTCTGCATAACTTAGCGAGATCCTGTCTCAAAAAGTAAAAAAATGAGCTGGGGGTGCAACTCAGTGGTCCAGCACTTGCAAAGCATGCAAGTGGGAGGCCCTGAGTTCAACCCCCAGGACTGAAAAAAAAAGTTAAAAGAAAACACATAAAGTATTATGGCATTCCTTGCTTCTATGCACTTGTTAAATGAGATTTTTGCCCATAATAGATACTCACATAGTCTCCTTTTTATTTTGACAATGGTGCAGGGAAGTGTGGGGCATATAGGGGAAGCCAAATGAAACATTCTAAGGTATGGTATGGATTGGACCTTAACATCAAGAAAACAAAAATCCTTACAACTGGGTCAGTGAGCAACTTCATGATAAATGGAGAAAAGATTGAGGTTGTCCAAGATTTTGCTTTTACTTGGTTCTAAAATCAACATGAGTGAAAGCAGAAGTCAAGAAATCAAGATGCATTGCAAGATGCAAGATGTTGCAAAAGATCTAATTAAAGTGTTCAAAAGTAAGGATGTTCATTTTGAAGATGAAGGTGTGCCTGACTCATGCTATGGTATTTCCCACTGCATCATATGCTTGTGAAAGCTGGATCTTAAACAGGGAGACAGGAGAAGAACAGATGTTTTTTAATTATGATGCATGGAGACAAATAACGAATATACCATGGGCTACCAAAAGAACCAACAGATCTGCCCTAGAAGAAATGCATCCAGAGTGCTCTTTGGAAGCAAGGATGGCTAGAATGTGTCTTATGTATTTTGGGCATGGAGTCAAGAGGGATCAGTACTGCAGAAGGACATCACATTTGGGAGAGTGTCAAGTCAATGAAAAAAAAGGAAAACCCTCAACTAGATGGATTGACATAATGTCTGCAACAATGGACTTAAACATAAAAATGATCATGTTCACGGCACAGTGTTGTGGAGTGTTTTGTTCTGAAACACAGGGTTTCTATGAGTCAGACCCTACTCTATGGCACCTAACAACAGTGACAACAAGATTTAATAAACAATTTAGAAAACAATTAAATAAATGTTAAAATAACTTTTCACTGCTAAATATCAGTGCTAGGTCACTGGCCTTGCTTTATAGATGGAAAGATGGAAAGATAAATCAATTGATATCTAAATAAAGACGATTTTCATTGCACATACAACATTTCTAAAAACTTTGATCTTTTTCCTGATAAGCAGAGTACTACTATACACTTGATTTCCATTCATGGTAAGGATAATTCTATAGTGCCCCAAAGATTCCATCCCATATGTTGTACTTGTCCTATATAAATCTAAGACTGTGAATATGATGGATTTCACTCCTGTCTCTGACCTACAGACCCAGATTTAATGGATTTATGCCAGTAGGTCAAGTCCAATCTTCCCAGAGAACAGCCAGGAGCTAAATATGTCCCTCAGCTGACATCCAGCAAGAAAATGGGACTTCAGTTTTATAACCCTAAGAACTTAATTCTGCCAACAGTCAGCTTAGAAGAGGACTCAGTTCCAAATGAGAATGCAGCTTGATAACACTGTGATTTCAATTGGGTAAGACACGAAGCAGAAAGCTTAGTGTGTGAATACAAAACAATATGATACTT
>VMDO01040615.1:0-11793 GCA_007922755.1 Pedetes capensis | reverse complement strand
ATATGTCCTTGGGTTCCCTTTCTGTTTAAGATAGAAACTTTTCTTGTAGTGGTCTTTGTTTCTATCTTGTTAGAACAATTACATGTGATTTTTAGTCCATTTGTATTGACCTCATTCTTATCTTCCCTCCCCCCCTTTTAATGTGATCTGACCTTTGAGTAGGATTTTTCCTTCTTGTAATTTTGAGTCAGCTCTCTCAGCCATAGCCCTGTGGAATCCGATCCCACAGAAGAATCTTTAGTCTGAATATTGACCTTCTTCTAGTCCAGGGCAGAGGTTGCAAATGACAATAGGGGTTTGAGCCTATCATTTTTTACTGCTAATCCTTTCCCTACAAACAACTGGACTTGTTTGAGGTAATAGCTTTTTCTAACCAAAAATATTGAGATCATTTTCTTCATTTTAATTTCTGGAAAAAATTCTCTCAGACTCTCTGAGTTCAGACTATCTCTGTATAAGTTTGGAGGAAATCTGAGAAACTTTTTATCTGAGGAAACTGATAAAAGTTTATCTCATTGGTGATCATAGAAACTTGAGTTGTTTTTTTGTACTGAGTGTGCATCATGTATTTTTAATGAGATGACTTCCCACAAAGTGAAACTTGTTACTGGTGTCTGTAAAAAGGAGAAATATAAATTTCATCATGCATTAAAAGCCCAAACAAACAATACCACCAGCAAGCAGGCCCACTTGAACTGGCAGAGAAGTTGAGAAAATGGGGCCTCAGGAGTGCACCAAGCCTGGGCTACGTCCCCTACATCATCATCAATTCTACTCAGGGCTTAGCCACCTGCATGGAGTCCATGGATCTGACCTTGGTGCTGTTTGGACCAGCAGCCCACTAAGCCCAGACAGGACAAATGCTGAAGCTGTGCTGCTGCATGGGGAACTTGCATGTGACCAAACTGCTCTCACAGATGAGGTGGGTGCCTCCTCCTTTACTAAAACCTCAACTGCTGCAATGGCTATACTATACTAGGCCACCAGGGAGCATGGAGCCAGTTCTGTCTGCCTCAGGATTCTGAGACTATCTAGAGTGAATCAGAAACAAGTGTCTCCCCTGACCTCTAGAAGGAGCTTTTCTCGCCCTTCTGGACCTAATGCAAGCACTTCCAGAGTGCCCTCCACTAGAATGTGATCACACCAGTTGGGACTGCCCCATCTTCTTTGTCCACAGGAAGTTTGGAAGGACTGGAGACAGCCCGGACATGCTAGTGGCCTTGGAAGTCACCCTGCAAGAACATGGTGCAGAACAGGGATTGGTAAGAACTGATAAACTTCAACCCTCTTGAAAACCAGTAATACTAACCTCTTCCCTCTATATCCCATCTGTCAGAGGAAAGAGGCCTCTGTCATCTGCTAATATTTTTTGATCAACGCCCTACCTCCCTACAAGAAATGCATGCAGGTTTAAAAGCTCCAGAGCATTTGGGATGCCAGTTTCATTACACTCCAAAGCAAATGTACACCAACTCAATTGTCTCCTTGCTGAATTTGCCAGAAGGCCAGAACCCCCTCAGTTTAAGTCACTTGCCTCTACTTATTGAATTGTCCTCAAACCCAGGGGCTTATGCAGACCCAAAATGGGGCTGTCCAGTGACCATGTCTAATTCTCCCTCAAGAGGATAAGAGCCCCATGGACTCTGAGCTGGCTGCCACTCTCCTCTGCTGCCATACAAAGTGTCAAACACCTAAAAACCAAAAGATGCTTTCCTTTCTCCCTCACTCTTTTCTCTTTTCATTGATCTTCCCTGTCTCTGAGGAGACCTGCTCACTTCCCTGTGGGTAAAGAAGGGAAAACCATCCATATCGAGGAATGTCACTAGCCTCCAAGGACTTCTCAGTTTAAGGCTCATCCCAGTGACTCAGGCTAAGACAGTGAAAACCAAAACCCATGTTCAATTTTCCCAGATAGTAAGCGACTTTTATTTTTGTGCTTCCTGCTACATATATTCTTCCCAAGGAATCGAGTCAGACTTTACATTGAGGCAAAATGCTGAATGTGAACAGGTTGTTCTGGAAATAGGCTTTTATCTTCCTAAGAGTCAGTCACCAAAAATTTGTTGTGAGTATTTATACTTAGAATGGGACTAGATTCTATGTGGCTATATTGGGCACAGTTGCTCACACTTGTAATCCCACTGACTCAGGAGGCAGAGACAGGAGGATCACAGGTTCAAGGCCAGAGGCGTAACTTGGTTAGACCCTGTCTTGAGATAAAAAAATAAAAAATCTGGCTGAGATTTAGCTCTGTGGTATAGCGCTTGCAATGTATATACAAGGCCTTGGGCTTGGCCCCTGTAGTACTACAATAAATAAATAGAGAAAGAAAGAAGGATATAGCTATGATGAATAGCAGCTAGAAAATATTTATGCAGCAGAATCTAGAGATATCACACACTTTTTCTCTCACTTTCCTTAGCCTCTTGAGAAAGTTATAGTCGCAATTATGAAGAGAAAGCTATTAGCAACCAGGATATTTGAGAGAACATACTGCAATTCTCAGAGGAACTGATTACTAATAGACTTTAAGTTAGAATGACATTCAGTACCTTTCAGAAAAGATTCCTAAAGCCAAAACTTTTCTTCCACTTTACATGTAAGAGATCTTATGATCACTTAGTTTATGTAAGCAATTATACTTCACCAGAACCAGTCAGGCTCAAAGGATATCCCTTTCGAAGGAACCATGAAAAGCTGTAAGGAGAAAGCTCTCTCCCCTGGCCTAAGTGTTTTTCAGCTCCTAGAATGATATCCTATTATTTCATTCTGTGCCTTACTGAGTATTTCATTCACTTATTCAATTTTCTTAATTCCCAAGAAGTGTTTTATTCTACCTTCACCTTCTGGTTTTTCTTCCCTTGTCAGAAAGAAATATCACTCCCATGGTTGTTTTCTTCATTTCTGCAGGGGTAGAGAATTCTAAAATTGTTTCATTGTGCCAGGTGGTAAGGTCTTTTTAATCTCTAATGAAATACTGTTCATAGAAATTAAGCCATTGTCACAAGATGTATATTATACAGACTTTTTCCTCATTTGTAAAGTTAACTTTATTCTTAAAATGCACCTTTAAAAACTCTATTCCTAGTTGAGAATAGTTACAGAAAGTCAAATAACATTTAGATGGTGTGGGAAGAAGCCAATGCCCTGCACAGAAAACCGCAGTAATTTTTCACAAACTATAATATGCATATATATTTAGAGAAATATAAATTTGCACTGAAAAGGTCAAAGAAAATCTTAATACACAGAGGAATCATGATCACAACCTCAATTACAATTGGGAAAAGAATGATTATATGAACAAATTACATAAATAGGATATGTGCTCTTTTGCTACCAAAGGAGTCTAGCAATTACCTGTTTTTCAGAATTTTCCATTGAAGAGCCTCACAGAAATTTAGCATGAAAGGGATTAAATAGCCCCCAGATATAGCCAGATCCCTGAAAACTGATCTTTTAGCCAATTTTTAAGTATTTCTAGCAAAAGAAAACAGTTTCCAAAGATTGCCTTTTCCCTTGGATTTTTTTCTTTCTTGTAACAGCTCAGTGCCTTTAAGTATAATCATGTCAAATAACAGCTGTCTGCACCTAGGATGCCTGTATATAATCTATAGTCATTCCTTATAGTGAGCCAATATGGTTCTCCTTAAACTGTATCCCATGGTTCTAGCTTTGCCTTGTTAAACAACACAGAAGAAAACAAATCCACCCTCTGTGTAAAAACACCATGCCAAAGACCACACATAATGTACTCTTTTTAGGCCTTCATTCTATAAATTAAACACCCTATTCCCCTACAACCATGTGATATGGTTTCTAGGTCACTGGCTATTTGTACACATTCCTCTGAACATCCTTCAGGAATCTCTTTAGCTATCATTGAACAAACAATTCCTGCTGAGGTCTAATCAACACAACATTGAAACAGACCACTCAGACACTTTCTATAAACCTAGTCTAAACCACAAGAACTTTTGTAGCAGACATATCTGTTCATTATTCACTGAACTCATAATCAGCTAAAGCAAATATTTTCCATCCAAGAATTGTACAACTTAACTTTAGAATCCAAATATAAAACTTTGCATTTAGACTTTTTATATTTCTGCACATTTTCCTTTTTCCATCATTCTGACTTTTCCTTTCTTGAGACAAAGTCTTACGATATTCCGATATTGTTCATGAATGCCTAGGTTTATGTGATCCTCCTTCCACAGCCTCCAAAATAGATGGGACTAGAGGTGTACACTTCTAGGTCCACTTGTGATTTCTGCTTTTCAATCCAACATATTAGTCATTTTCCTAATTTTCCTCTTTTTGCAGCACTGGGGGTTGATCCTAGGGTCTCATGCACACTAGGCGAGTGCTCTACCAATGAGCTGCACCCCAACCACTTTTTTATTTTGAGTCAGGTTCTGATTAAGTTGCACACACTGTCTCTGGCCTCAAAGTCACAAACTTCCTGCCTCCACCTCCTGAGTCACTAGACTTAGGGAATGTGCCATAACTCATTTTCCTACTTTTTTAATCTTTGAATTTGAGCAAGATGCCACTGATACTTTTCTAAGTCCATTTGTTTGAACTGTTGAATGTTGTTGTTGTTGTTAGGTGTCATTAAGTGGTGTCTGACTCATAGTGACCCTCATAGGATTTTCAATGGCTGACTGTTTTGGGATTGCCTAGGAAGTGGATTGCCATGACCTTCTCCCATTTTTACAGTGCTGGAAATCAAACTTGGAACCTCAGAGACTGCAGAGCTGTGCTCTATCAACTGAGTTAAATCCCAGCCCATTAAACTGTTGAATAGAACAAGTTAAAAAGCAGAATCTTTTGGCATGTTTCTACAGAAATCCACTCATACTGACATCAAGCCAATGGTCTTTCCTATTCCCTTTTGAGTATTACCACTGTGGTCAAGCTACTCCAGCCTGATCTTCATTAATGTTGTTGTTGTTAGGTGCTGTTGAGTTAGTATCCGACTCATAGCGACCCTCTGTACAACAGGGGAAACACTATTGTCAGTGCCTCTCTGCTATTCATAGGGTTTTCAATGGCAGATTGATTTTTGGGAGGGGGTTGCCAGGTCCTTCTCCCAAGCCTGGAGCTTCTGGTGTTCCCAGGTGGTCTCCTATCCAGGTACTAACCAGGCTGACCCTGCTTAGCTTCCGAGATCTGACGGGATCTGATGCCACAGGGCTATGGCTGCAGGCCTGATCTTCATTAATAACCACTCCTTATTGTTTCCCTTAGCTGGGGAAGAAATAGAAAAAACATCTTTCAACACTTTTGCAAGATTTTACAGACACATCATTATTTCCCTCAGATACTCCAAGCCATAATGACTTTTATAATGACAGATAAAGCTAAAACTAAGGTTATTACTATTTACGAGTAGCAAGATGAATACATTTGGGAATTATTTTTTGTTCCAGGGCATTTTGCATGGCATACCCTGTACACATATCATCCCAGCTCCCTATAGTGCGTATGTTGTTGTTGGGTGCCATCAAGTTGGGTCCCACTCATAGCAACCCTAAGTACAACAGAGGGAGACAATCCTTAACACTGTGCCATGGCCAGCACCATGTCACTGCTTCTTTGCTATTCATGGGGTTTTCAATGGCTCATTGTTTTTTCAAGATTGCTTTGGGAGTGTATGGCCACATGCTTTCCCTATTGTTGCAGTGCTAGGGATCGAATCCAGAGCCTCAGAGAGCGCAGAGCAGCACTCTGTCAACCGAACTAAATCCCAGCTCTTACAGTATGTATAAGAAAAAAAAAAAAAACAGGTATGTTTGAGCCTAAAGCAAATTCCATGTGACCTGAGGATGTAAGGCCAAAATCAGTAGGGACAAGTTGTAGGAAGTAAGATGCTGGCTCACTATAAGGAATATCATTAAACCTGAGGGCAGTGCCCTGGCTGGAGGTAGAGGTTATAGGTTATATAATGGGAGTTTGTTTGTTTGTTTGGTTGGTTGGTTGTTTTTGCTCTTGTTCTTTTTTTTTGGGGGGGGGGCTGAGCCCAGGGTCTTGCAGGTGCTTTGCAAGTGCTCTACCACTGAGCTGCTCCTCCACCATCTCCTTTTTTGTTTTGCTTTAGGCAAGGTCTTGTTAAATTATGTAGGCTGCCTCTGGCCTCAAATTTGGAATCTTCCTGCCCCTGCATCCTGATTTGCCAAGATTACAGGTTTATGTTACCATGCCTGGCTATATAATGTGTATATTCTTAAAGGCACTGAGGGGCTGGGAATTTAGCTCAGTGGTAGAGCACTTGCCTACCATGCCTGAGGCCATGAATTGGAGTCCCCAAGCTAACAAAAATACATACTTCTGGATCGCCAATGGCTCAATTAGTCTTTGGTACTTATGCTTAAAGGAACTGAGTTAGGTCAGGCATGGTGGCACATGCCTATAATCTCAGCACTTAGAAAGCTGAAGCAGGAGTACTACAAATTTTGGGTCAGCCTGGGCTACACAGCAAGACTTTCTTTAAAAAGAAAAGAGAAAAGAAAAGAAAAAAATGAAAGAAAGAAGAAAAGGTCATTGAGTCATTTCAGGGAAGGAAGACATAGTCCAAATGCCTTTCATCTCTGTATTGCATCACTACTAATGTTTACCCCATGTCAACCATTATCCATTTACTAAGATCACAAACCCTCAACATCAGCTACTATTTCATATTCCAGACCTTTCTTTATCCTAAACACATCTAATCCAAGTACATATGGCCCATGTTTGCTGCTCTTAAAAAATGAGCATTTTACTAAGCCAATCTTATATAAATGTATTTGAATCAAGGTGTTAGTGTTAACAATCAACTGCCAAAACACCAATTAATATTTGCATTTTGACATAGACCTTCAATGCCCTAAGCCAAAGAAACAGACAATGGGGTTCAAGCATTGCAGAACCCTCCACATCTTGTCAAAGAAACAGCCATTTCCCTTTACTGACACACAAAGAAAGCACAGAAACCACAGTCATCTCTGTGAGGCTAGAAAAGCTGACCTATGTGCAGGTGACCCCTACAAAGTGAAATTGACTACTACTTTATTTCATGTATTTCATATTCATACTATTAACTATCCATAGTTAGAATTAGATAATTTTAGTTTAAAACTGGCCTGGTTTAGTAAAGAGCTTTTACTACCAGTATTCAATTTTCCTGTGTATTTAAAACATTCTAAAAAATGCTAGAAAGAATTGAAAAGAAATTATCCACAAAAACAATAGTAATAGCACCATTAGAACCAAGGCATTGTAGCAATCAGTTATGAATGTCAGCTTTCAGTATAGAAGATCAAAGATACTGCCTGCATCCCACCTCTACATTAAATTAAACAATTTATTAGATATTAGATGTCTCATGATGCCTTTCTCTCAATTTCTTACATGTTATTTTATATACATGTAAACATCTATGTACATTTTGGAGTTGCCTGGAAGAAATTTCAATAAAAGCTTTATTAGTCCCCAAATTTTATAGCAATCCTGGCAAATTTAATAATGAAAAGGCTTGTCTTCAAGTACTTGCATCAAGTGATTTGTTAAAGGAAAAAGATCATTAAAAAATGTGTAAAGTCACTGTGTGATAGGGATTTAGAAGGGATTTTGAAAAGTAATCTTAAACACTTAATTCTGTACACTTAAGCTAAAGCTAAACTCAGAGATATGAGAAGTCATTCTTTGGTACAGAGACTTATAGAAAGTTTTCATAAATAAGAGTTTCTACTGTGTGCCAACATCAATGTGGTAAGAAATTCTTAGTCACCACCCCATAGCTGTTGTCTACACTCCCCAAAAGTCCTCTTTTGATTGTCTCCTATTGTTGGGCCTATGGCATCAGATCCTGTCAGATCTCAGAAGCTAAGCAGGGTCGGGCCTGGTTAGTACTTAGATGAGAGACCACCTGGGAACACCAGGTTCCATAAGCTTGGGAGACTGACCCGGCAGCCCACTCCCAAAAATCAATCTACCATTGAAAACCCTATGAACAGCAGAGAAGCACTGACAATAGTGTTTCCCCTGTTGTACATAGGGTCGCTATGAATCGGATACCGACTCCACGCCACCTAACAACAACAACAACAACAACAACAACAACTATTGTTGGAAAGATAAAGAACTCCTCTCTATCCTAATGCATACTAATATAATTGGAAGTTCTTCTTAGGATATCCTGAACTCTCTTTTTCTCAAACTCAAATTCAGTACAGAAGTAGGAAAGAGAAGTAGAAAAGAGATTTTTGCAACTTTAATTCCCAAAGAGCTTTGCTTGCAGAAAATAAGTCAAGTCCATTTGTGGAAGCTCAGTAAGACTCCAGTTAACCAAGGGATCAGTTTGACAGTGACATGACAGACTTTCACATTCTCAGCTGCTCTAAGTTGGTTACTCTCTGCATTTTGTTGAAGGAAGAAAACAAGGATTTTGGAAACATGCCTCAGCCTTCCAAGTGGCTGGGATTACAGGTGTCCATGGCACCCAGCTGCAAAATTGGTTTTTTAAAAAATTTGTTTTTATTTTAGTGGTTGAAAATTATTTCTCCATTCCAAGAAAAGAAAATCCTTTTGATTTTTATGCTACCCGTAAGGTTTTAGCAGGTCCTAAATTGACTCTAATAAAATTGGCCTGTGTTGTTCATGATGGATTTGGCTGACAATTTACCAGATATGCAGCCACAGCATCATTTTTGTCAGTATCCTTTGGTACTGCAGCCTTGGCCTGGATTGTGAATTTCCTAAATAGCCATTATTTGGCTTTATGCCTTTCAAATTAGCTGGTTGAGTCAAAACCATGGCAATCAATTATTCTTTCTCTGCTACCAGCAATCTGTGTTTAAAGTCGTAGGCCACCCTCAGGAATTTTCGACTGTGGAAAACTTGCCTATGTGAAGACTCTGTAAACCTAGTAAACATGGATTTGGTACAAAAGTCTGATTATCTTAGAGACATATGCAAGAGCATTCACAAGTGCATTTATTAATAGTTGATGCACTTTAAAAACCAGAGTGAAGGGGGAAAGCATCTGTGGTGAGATGAGCATATATAACAAGTTTGTTCATTGCTTGCTTGAGACTGTTGATCTGTCAATACACACACACGTGCACACACACTGGATAATTACTCAATTCATATGTGTTAAATCTGGGAAATCTGAGGAATCAGCTAAGAGAAGGTGCATAGCAAAGCAAAGTTTGTATTCAATAATAAAGATAGTTAAAATGCATAGAGAAAGATAGCCACCCTTCTTCAACCATGGAAGAAACTATGGCTGTAGATTGTTTTAGTCATCACTTAAGAATTTACAAAAAGAGAAAGAGGGACAGATGATATTATCATTCCTTGGGATAAATTCTTCTTGATAAATTCTGATGCTAGCTTCTAAATACTATGTACACTGTGATGAATTTTGTGAAAAATAAAACAGGAAATGCTGTAAGACTGCATTAGGGACAGAATAACCAATACATAGAAGCATATGCTAATGAGCCCTGTGGGGTTATTAATGGGGAAGGGAAAGTAGATGTGTATTCATTTAATATCAGCTTTACTTAACAGAATGCTGATATTATTAACTGGCATGAGGAATGTGCCTCTCTTGAAAGATTGCATTCTGACTATAAACTCACACCAACAATAATCCTATCTCCTCAAAGCATTATAATATGAAATTTGATTTATGTGTATTTTTAGAAAAACTTCATTTTTTAGCATCACTGTGAGAAATAATACTTAGTTGATTTAAAGCTTCATGTATTCACCCAAAATGTTACTCCTGGGCAAATGAATTGTAATTATTCTAAGAGATTATGTGGCTACTTTTCAAAATGCTCTGTTAAACCAATTACTCATTGAAACCTTTGTTGGCTCTTTTTACTTCACAAGCGGGAGGCAGTTGGAAGTCTATCACTGCCAGATGGAGTGGGGAATATTTATTTGCCCAGGTTGGGTAATGCTACTCTGACATCAAGGGATAGAAAAGTTTCCAAAAGACTCTTTAACTGTAGAGAAAAGTGCTCACTCTCCATTTGTTAACTCTTGTTTTATCTTTTGACATGGATCTTTTAAAGGACAGATCATGTAAACAAGGCTTCCCAGATTATCACACCTAAGCAAAGAGTGTCAGTGATACCACACCAACAGCACAAATCAGTGTCATGCCATCCCTCCCTCACCTGCAGACTCCGTGGTGTCTCACAATGGTACCTTACCTAAATGTTCACCTCTCCTGCCCTAATCACAGGCTAGGAAAGCATCTCACCTCTACTCTTAGCCCTGTAGCTTCTTTCCTCTTTACCAGTAATGTCCATGCCTCTGATAGCTGCCAAGCCAGGTAATACTGAGGGACCCATCTTGAATCCCTGGCCTGGGGCTCTGTCTGTCCCTCATGTTTCTGCCATCTCCATGTGGCACTGTGCTGGCACAAGGCTACAGGAATGCCAGCCGTTCTTGGCACTCTCTAGGCCACTAGTCTGGGATAACACTTGACCTTTGCCCTCAGGTGAACTGCTAAGGAGCTGCTACTTCTTCGAATTACTGCAACGTGAATCTGTACCCTTCCGAGATCCACACATCATTCCTGTCCTCACATTTGAAGGCTTTGCCTCCTCTGTATTGAAAAGAGTGAAGGGGAATTCTTCAGTTGACTTCAACATTTGAAAGGGCTCATTCTGCTCATGCTTCTATTTTGAGATTATTTCCTATTACTTTGTGATTTCCTCTGACAGTTCATCAATATCATAATCCCAATTGTTCTTTGTACCTTTTGAATTAATTTCTTTCATTGGAAACCTACATTAGGCAACATGAAGAAAAGTGAAGCTGATTCAGCTCTTCAGGGACATAACATTAGCAAATAATTTGAAAGGAGTGTGAAATGGAAGAGGTGGCACAGTGACACCTCCTTTAGATTTAACAATGAAGACCAAAGAGTCAAATTGAGAAGAGCTGGTGCATGTTTGGGCTTTATTACCTGTATCTCCCCTGTATAGTCTCAAACTTCTCCCAAAGCTGCATCTGCAAAATCATCTCTTCTGCATTTTAAAGTGTGAAGTAACTACTCTTGAATTTACAGGAATTTTCAATTGGTATCTGGTAAATTATTTCTGGTCTGCAAATATGTTTTTTCTCTCACAATGTTACTTAATAATCTTAGCTTTAATGCCTTTAGACGATGGAAGTGATGCCAGGCTTAACAAATCTTCAACATTTCATTTTGTAGTACATTTATTTGCATGATCTGGTACTGGACTCTTAGTGACTATGCATAGCCCACGAAAACCACAATTGTCTCTTTGTATGCAGAAACACTAGTATGTTAGAATAGTGCTTGGCACAGAAGAGACAATAAATATCAAGTGTATGAAAGCTGTTATTGAAAAATGTGTGTGGGAGTGAAGAGATGTAAAAATATAATATAAAATTGACTGCAACAAATTATGTTATGATCTGACTATGCAGTAATGTACAGAGCAGACACCTCAGCAGAGTCCTAGCATGAGTATATTCCTGAGCCTCTCTTTATGTTTATGACTATATTCTCCAACCTGACTCAGTCAGTCATCCTTTATTTGTGCTTCTTCAGTGCCCTAATCTTTTTTTTATTAGAAATTTTTAATGTACATCATAATGTGATTCATTTTGACATGCTTTTCATTGTGACAATTTTCATATATGCAATTTGATAAGCATTATTCATATAGGTTACCCCTTACCCTCCTCTATGTTTCCCCCCTCCCCCCTTCCTATCTAAGTTTCCCATCCAAGTCTTCTCTATCTTTTACTATATAG
>VMDO01040614.1:0-11787 GCA_007922755.1 Pedetes capensis | reverse complement strand
GGGAGGCTGAATGTGAGGGCTCACACATTTTATAAGTGCACTACCACTGGGCTGCACCTCCAGCCCATTTTAAATTTTTACCTTGAGATAGGGTCTAAGTTACACTGGCTACCTCTGGCCTGGAACCTATGATCCTCCCCTCTTCCCCCTCCACCCCCCCGCAAGTTGCTGGGATTACAGGCATGAACCACCATGCCCAGCCTTTTTTTCTTAACAAATTTTGAGCCAAAAGAATATAGGTAGCATCAAACTACCTAACTTCAAAATATACTACAAAGATACAGTAATCAAAATACCATGCCAAAAAGCAGACACATGGACCAATGGAACAGAATAGAGCACCTAGAAGTAAATCCACACATCTACAGTCAGTCCATCTTTGACAAAGTTGCCATGAACATGCACACGACAGTCTCTTCAATAATGGTGCTAGGAAAATTGAATATCCACATGCAGAAGAATGAAACTGCACCCCCATCTCTCACCAAATACAAAAATTAACTCAAAATCAATTAAAGAGTAACTGTAAGACCTAAAACAATGAAAACACTGGAAGAAAACAGGAGAAATGCTTCAGGAAATAGGAATGAGCAAAGAATTTTTAAAATAAGAACTCAATGCACAGGACACAAAAGCAAAAAGATCACATTAAACTGAAATACTTCTGCACAGCTAAAGAAGCAATCAAAAGAGTAAAGTGATTATCCACAGAATAGGAAAAATATTTACAAACTTTGGGTCTGACAAGGAGTTAATATCCTAATATATATTGTTTCTGTTAGATGCCATTGAGATCTGAATATATAAGAAGTCAAAGTCAATTGCAAATAATAATAATCTCACTAAAAATGGGCAATAAACCTAAACACATATTCCTCAAAACATACAAATGGTAAACAGGCATATGAAATGATGCTTAATATCACTAATCATCAAGGAAATGTAAATCAAAACTGCAATGAGATAAATTCATGCAAGATAGAAGAGCTATTACCAAAAAGACAAAAGGCAAGTGCTGACAAGTTTTGTGGAGAAAAGGGAAAACATATACACTATTAGTGGGAATATAAATTAGTGCATGCATTATGGAAAATAGTATGGAAATTCCTCAAGAAATTAAAAATGGAAATATCATGTGATCCAGCAATTCCACTGCTGGTATATATCCAAAGATAATGAAGTCATCATGTTACAGAAATATCTGCTTTCCCATGTTTATTGTAGCACTGTTCACAATACTCAGGAAATGGAAACAACCTGAGTGTCTATCAACTGATGAATGGATAAATGTGGTATATATATACAATAGAATACAATTCAGCTATGAAATCTTGTCATTTACTATATGAGTGGAACTGCAAGACGTTAAGTGAAATAAGCCAGGCACAAAAAGACAAATACCATATGATCTCACTTGTGTGTAGAATCTAAAAACGCTGATTTCATATAAGTTGAGAGTAGAATGGTGGTTACCAGAGTCTAGTGACAGAAGGGGGCCAGAAAGATGGGGAAAGATTTGTCAATGAGCACTAAGTTACTGACAGAATAGAAAGACAAAAAATTTAAGGGACATGGGAAGAGAAAGAAGGCCCTCACTTTGAAATCTTGTTACATCTCCTACTGGCTAAGAGTCAACAACATTAACTCAAGAAATCTGTTTAAGTCTCTCTCCAGCTGAAAGTCAACAACTTCAACACAATTGACAAAATCAGTAAAGACTGCCTGTTGTTATTAGGTGCTGTCTAGTCAATATCCTGCTCATAGTGACCCTGTGTACAACAGGACAAACACTGTTGTCAGGGATTCTCTGTTATTCATAGGGTTTTCAATGGCTGATTGTTTCCTGGCAGTGGGTTGCCGGGTCCTCCTCCCAAGCCTACAGCGTCTGGTGTTCCCAAGCAGTCTCCCATCCAAGTACTAACCAGGCCCGACCCTGCTTAGTTCTGAGATTTGATAGAATTCAACGCCACAGTGGTACGGCAGCAGGCAGACTGTCTACACAGAGACAATGCTCATTTTCCTAAGGGATCTCAAGCAAGAGTGTTAGAAATAACAAATACTCCATGCTTACTTAGGCCTGAATGTTTGTGACCTTTGAGTTTAACCTCATTAGCACTGCTCTCCCAACCCCCAAGCCTGAACACTGCATGTCATAAAATTTCCCTACAATTTCATTTACAAAAGGAAACTAAGATAAAAAAAAAAAAATAAGTAAATCAGCTCATATATTTGTTACTTCCCTTTTAAATTTAATATTTAAACATGGTTGTAAATTACATCTTTGGAGCAACAGTGACAAACACATACATGTAGCTATTGTTAAGACACTCAGGTGTGATTCTCTCTTGAGAACCCCACATCCATATCTACATGGACATGTACTAGTATTCATTTAAGCATCTCTTCTCTCCATGTACCCATGCTTAAATCTAAAGCATGTACTGTGTCTCTTATCCCCAACTGATAAACTCACTAGCTTTGTTTCACTGAAATTCTTGTCTGACATGGAACCAAGGATCTCATTCACCTGAGTGGAGGTCCTTGGAAGGGGAACTCCTCAGGGTACAGGTGGCAGCACTGGGCTGCATCTCCCACTGCTGCTGACATGAAGGTACATAAGAAAAATAAGTTCTGTGTGCTGTTGTACAGTATGGTGAACTACAGATAATGATAATGTACTATAAATTTCAAAGGAGTAGAATTTTTTTTTTCTGTACTGAGGGGGTTGAACCCAGGGCCTCACTCACACTAGGCAAGTGCTCTACCACTGGGATGCACCCCAGACCCCTTTCTTATTGTTTGAAACGGGATCTCACTAAATTACACAGGCTGCCTTTGGTCTCAAACTTGTGATCCTCCTGACTCAGCCTCTTGAGCTGTTGGGATTACAGGTGTGTGCCACCACGCTCTGATTTTTTAATACTTTTACCACAAAGAAATGATAAATGTTTGAGGATATATAAACATTTACCGAGATTTGAGCATAATGTATTGGTAGATAGAACAAACTTCTTAAAAGATCTCTGAAAGAAAAGGGTTTGTTGAGCCATTACACATGCTAGCCAAAAAAGAAAGGACCAGGCCTGGGAATAGTTTTCCCCAACTATGGGAAGCTGGGTTAGGGAGCAGTTGGAAAACTTTCAGGAGACCAGAATCAAGAACATTTTTCGTAAACTTTAGGGAAGGAAAGCACTGTAACCAACAGAGGCTATAGATAAGGATATGAATTAAGGTTTTAATATATGAGCACCTTCAAGATGTAAGTGGGCCTTTTGTGCTTTTCAGCCTATAGCTTGTTACTATTAACCTCTTCCCCCATCACTCCACCTTCCCATCCTCAGGCCCTTTGTAATTAGATCTAGAACATCTCAGAATATTTCTCTTTTCAGTACCTATGTATCAAAACCTCACAGCGTAACCTATAAATATGTGCGATTTCATATATCAAGGATTCTGAAAACTGCAAAGAAAAATGACATCAACAACAACAACAAAAAGTGAAGAGGTCTATTTGACTCACGATTCTGATGGCCGGGAGGTCCAAACAGCATGGCACCAGTGTTGTGTGGAGGGGCCCCTGCCAGCCTCACAACATGGTGGAGAAGCAGAAAGGAAAGCACCCTAGTGGAGAAGGGGCCATTGGGGTGTGGGGCCTTGCCCTGTAACAGCCTGCGCTCCAAAGACCTAAGGCACCTGTGAGGACCAACCCACGCGCACCAGGCTGTGGCAATCGCCCTGATCACCTCACACTGGGCCTCACCTCCTAAAGGCTCTCGCCTCCACACTGAGGACCAGGCTTCCAACAAAGAGTGTCCCCCCTGCCCCTCTGGGGACAAACCGTACCCAAACCATAGCAGGGTCCCTTCTCCCCACTCTGTTCCCCTCACAGCAAGCAGAGTGTCCCCCCAGAGACATCTGTGGCTGAGCAACGTGGGAAGAAAACAAGCTTAACTGCTGTTCTGAGGAGCCGCACTTCGAGCGCGGCTCACAGCTGGTCTTCCTAGCGCTTTCTCCAGGCCAGGCACTTTTTGGAGCTCTTTGTACAGATTAACTCAGTCCTTACCCACACCACTGTTGGGAAACTGTTACCCCAAAGAGCTGCACCCTAAAACACCTCATGAAAGGGCCAAGGCATGGAGGAAGTGATGTGCGACAGTGAGCCTAAAGAAAACAGGCTTGCATGCTCAGGGGAGGTGAAACTGCCTGGCTGGCCACAGGGAGAGGCGTAACTGCCCGCCTGGCCACTGGGGAGGCGGAGTTGCCCACCTGGTCACTGTGCCCCTTGCGGGCACCTACTATTATGAAGGTGTTTAGTGGTGCGTGCAGTACAATGTGGTCTTGAGACACTTGTTGTGGTCCTTGCGCTTGTGTGCTTTGCAAGTGCTTTGCCACTGAGCTGTGCCCCTAGCCCATTTTTTTTTTTTTACTTTTGGAGACAAGGTCTAGCTAAATTATTCAGGCTGCCTCTGGTCTCTTGCAATCCTCCTGCTTCTGCCTCCTGAGCCACTGGGATTACAGGCGTGAGCCATCACACCTGACTAAGATGGAAATGTTTGTTATAGTATCTTTTACCACAACTTAAAGTTTTTAAAATAAAGCATGAAATGAGTTTGGTGGTAGCTATCTTATGTAGATTGGTTAGAAAGGCCTAAGACAGGAGTCAGGGTCCTGTGGACTTCTAAGGAATGAAGGTTCCAAGCTCACAAGACCACAAGCACAAAGGCCCTGAGGCCAGCCCTTGCTTCAGGGCAGTGGTGGGAGGCAGCGCCAGGAAGCATCAAGTGGTTGCCACTGAGTTTTGCAGGCAGAGAGGGTGATGCTGGCAGATGCAGGTGATTATAAGAACGGTGATGTTGCATGCACAGCTCTAATTGCTAATTGGTTCAAAGCAAATCCACACACTTTTTCAACTCACCTCATCACCCCGTTAGCTCTCCCAGGTAACTCGCCACCTCCAGAAAACAAATTCTGGCTTTGGCGCCCTCTGGTGGAACAGTGGGAGAAAGACCACATCCAGGTAACCCAGATTCCCAGACGGCTATTGAGTGAATGAGGAACCTTAGCCATTACTCCAGCCCAGCTAGAGTCCCACACAGATGTAGGACTTGACTGAGGCCACAGGCTCCGAGGCAAATCCTCCTTTGAGCAAGCCCAGCTGCTGCCAGACAATAGTGGAGTCTCTCAATTCATGTAATAGTACTGACAATGTAAAAAGAATGTTCACTACAGAAAAAGTTTCTATCTTAAACAGAATTGGAACCCAAGAATATATAGAAAAATATTACCATAAAAAGACAAGCAAATGGAAGAGAAGTCTTTGGTGGGGGGTGGGACGGAGGGAGGAAGCACACAAGAGGGTAAGGGGGAACTTATCTGTATAATGTACAACAAAATGCATATATGGAAACGTCACAATGAAAAACGTGTCAGAATGAATCTCATTGAGGTGTACATTAAAAATTCCCAATAAAAAACTTAGTGGGGTGTCTCCTCTTCCTGGTGGCCAGGCCTTGGAGCCCTGGAGGCAGGCTGAGCACACTGCAGCGACCCGCCCTCTGCTGCCTCCAGAGTCTTTGTGAAAGCTGAGCCACCATCAGCACAGGTCACTGCTGATTCCCCACCCATTCTGGGCCTGGAAGGTTGAGGGAACCACTGAGGAGGTGGGAGGTGGGAAGCACTTTCCTGCTGTTCCAATTGGTGAGCTCAGACACAGTACAGCTCACCAGCTATTTAACTGCCTTAACCACTTCTTTCTCACCCAGTATTTAGTTTCTTGGGCTGGGATTTAGCTCAGTTGGTAGAGCGCTGCGCTGCAGTCTCTGAGGTCCCAAGTTTAATTCCCAGCTCCACAAAAATGGGAGAAGGACCTGGCAATCCACTCCCAAGGCAATCCCGAAAAGTCAGCCATTGAAAACCCTATGAGGGTCCCTATGAGACGGCACCAAAAAACAACATTTAGTTTCTTATGGGCAGGGACCAAGTCTTCTTCAGATATCCAGTCACTGTGGACTTTAATTGGAAGAGTCAGAGATAGGGGTTCAAACAACAGCTTTGCTCCCCGTTCTTACTGTGTGACCTCTGCAAGTTACTGAGCTACTCTGAGCCAGTATTTCTTCATCTATAAAATGGGAAAAACTTGGCTCAGTTGTTCTGATGACTAGAAAGTCTTTTCTTGAAGCACTTTACATGTCCTTGCAAATGGTAAAATGTAAGGTACCGAACTTGTCTTGGAAGGGGAAGCATTAGGAAACTTTTCTCTGAGAAGAGGAAGTCTCTGCAGGGTTTTGAAGGTACTGTAGGAGTTTGCCAGGCCATGTGGTTGAGAGGAGCATTCCACACAGATGGTATAAAGTCCTAGAACAACATTGTGAGAGTATCCACAAGCCCGTGGTACTATGGAAGCATAAAGAGAGTGTGGTGATGTTTCCTGAGCCAATTTAAAAGCTAGAATATTGTTTTCTAGAATTCTCTCCCTGTCTAATTCCAAATTAGGGTTGACCACAGCAGTCTGAGTGAGACTCGGAAGGTGAAAGGAACACCAGTCAATGTGCACTGCAGGTCGTAATGCCAGGGGTACTGCAGCTCTCACACACTGTCACTGGCCTGCTGCTCGGCATGGAAGCCAGCAGCTCCTCCATCCTTACTTCAGTCATAGAGGCCCAAGCCAGGAGTGTTGTTGTTGTTGTTAGGAGCCATCAAGTAGGTCCAACTCAAAGCGACTCTATGTACAAAAGAATGAACCCCAACAACTGAGCCGTGCCGGGCACTATGTCAGTGCTTCTCCACTATTCATAGAGTTTTTGATGGTTGATTGTTTTGGGAGTGGGCTGCCAGGTCCTTCTCCCATTTTTGCAGAGCCAGGAGTATACGCTGCCAACTCCTCCTGCAGGTGCCCCTGTCATGGAGGTAGAAGACAGTGGGTGACAAACCTCATGCCCCTTTACCTTCATGGCCTTGGTTTTTCCTTATGCAGCCAGCACTGCAGGAGCGAGAAGCTCAGCCTTCCACGGACTTCTTCCCCAGCACCCTCAGCTGCACACAGTTAACCCTACTACAAATGCCTTGCTGCACCCCACTCAGAATGGTCAAACCCAAACAGAAAAGGGGACACAAGTGAAGGACGGCACAGCCTGGGCCAATCACAGATTGCGATAGAAAGCCTGGGTCACGGCTTCCCTCCCATTGCCTCTGCAGTGGCCCCTACTTTTAACTTTTGTATGACAAAGTCTTTCCTTGTTCTGTGGAGATGGCATATGTAAGAACTTCTCCATGTTAAGTTTGCTATCAAGAGCTGTGACGCTGGCCACCCATGTTTCCTGGGGCACTATTCACAATAGTAAAGTTATAGAATCACCTAGGTGCCCATTAAGACAGGAATGGATAAAGAAAATGTGATATATATACATAATGGAGTATTATTTAGTCATAAAGAAGAACAAAATTATCTTGTTTACAGGAAAATGGATCAAACTGGAGATCATCATGTTAAGTGAAATAAACCAGACTGAGAAAGACAAGTGTCATGTTTTCTCTCATATGTGGAATCTAGGTTAAAAAAAAAAAAAAAAGACACAAAATTAGGAGAACTATTTGGGAAGAAAAAGGGAACCAGTGGGAGGGGGAAGAGGAACAGAAAGGGACACTGGAGGGCGAGTATGATCAAAACTACATGAAATGCATAGACGAAAATGTCATAATGAAACCATTATTTTTTACAATGAGTATACATTCATTTAAAAGGAACTCTAATGCTGGGAAAGTGACTCTGGTCCCTATGATGATGATCCCCTCAGGTTGAGGGCAGGGGGCATGAGGATGTACTCCAACCTACCCCATCCCTGGGCATTCCAGGGTCCTCCCAGCAACTGGTTACATCATCCTTCCTTTTTGCTCATCAGGAAACAGGCTCAGAGCCTGGGCCCAAAGACATAACGCTGTTAAGTAGAGGGTCCAGTGGAGGGTCCACCCAGGTGTCTGCAGTCCTGAGGGTTAGGGATGCATTTCCAGTTTCTAGGGGAAGCCCACAAGCCATTTCACAACAAAAAGCCAAAAGGAAACGAACTTACCTCCCAGAGCAGGCCACAGACTTTCTCCCCTAGGTCCCCCAACACAGCCCTTCTCTGTCTCTAAAACCAGCCCCGAGTTCCTCACCTATAAGAGGAAGTGTGAAAACACATTGGAGGAAGATGGTTTGGTTGTCATGGCCTCAGTGGCCTCAATGACTCGGAGGGGCCACAGATCTTGAGGTAATGACCACACCTCTTGATTGTGCCCTGGAGGCCCAGCGGGGGTCAGGTGCACCCCTGCTGTGAGATGGCTCCAGCCACTGGTGTGAGGGACCAGCTCTGACTCACTTGACAGAGTCAATGGTTACATTTTCAGGAATCTCCTTGTTGAACACAGTCATTACTAAAAATGAAATTAAACAACAATAATAAATCACCAGAACTCATTGCTTCCTACTTGCTTTGCGATTACTCTGTGCTCATTAGGTTATTAGCACCTACTGAATCTATGGTGGCAGAACAAGCTCAGTGGTATCAGGTCACCAGTGGTGAGAGATGTAGCCCAAGGCTCTGGCCTAGCCTGAGGTGTTCCCTGCCCTGGGACCTCCACTCAGGTGGAGCTGGGTCCTGGCTCCATCGCCGAAAAAGAATTTTCAGGACAAGTCAGAGTGGAACAAAGCTAGTAATTTTATTAAGTAGAAATAAGAAACAGTACATGCTTTAGAGTGAAGGATGGGCATTCAGAAAGAGGGAGAGGAGAGAAAGAAAGAGAGCGAGAGCAAGAGAGCAAGAGACAGGCACACATGCCTGGGTGTCTTTACAATGGAGATTATGTGTGTGGGTGTGGGTGGCTTTTTCTAACTAGGTTTAAAGATTAAACAAGATTTTAAAAATTAAGTAGAGTTAAAAATTTACTGCAAGAAAAAGGCAATATGAGCTAGTTTATCGGTTTCTCTTACCCTAAAGAATTTCCCTCTGTAAATTAAATTAAATGCAGGTGCAGTGTTTAGGCTTCGGGGTGAGAAAGCATTGCTAAGAAGGTTAAACTCAGAGGTCACAAACATCCAGGGCCTGAGAAAGCAGTCTGTCTGTTATTTCCAGCACTCAAGTCTGAGAGCCCTTAGGGAAATGAGCACTGTCTCCATGCAGGCAGTCTCCACTGATTTGGTCAGTTGGATCCTGTTGGCTCTCAGCTGGTGGGAGTGTGAGCAGATTCCCTGAGTTAAAGTTCTTGATTTTCAGCCAGTGAGAGATGTCATCAGATTCCAAGTGAAGGGCTTCTCTGCTCTCCCATGTCCCCCAAGTTTTCTGTCTTTCTGTCCTGCTTCAATTACACTGGTAGCTTGATAAGCGCCATGGGAGTATCCACACCACAGGTATTGTCGGAAACCACAAATCAAGGCCTGATCTATTGGTGTGTGTGTGTGTGTGTGTGTGTGTGTGTGTGTGTGTAAACTTAAGAAAGTGATGGAGAAAATGCTAACAATATAGGCTATCGTTAAAAATTCTTTTCTGTAACCATTATCTTGCGAACAGCACAAAAATCTGGGGAAGAAGGTCTGGGAAGAGGAAGCAAGGAACAGAATGTTTTTGGCCCTGCAGCGCACAGGCGACCCTATTTGTCAGTAAAGGTGAGCAAGAGTTAGACTGTGGGGCTCAGGTAGTCCAGGCTGCATGGCATCTGTTTTCCATTTCGCTTCGCTCCATTTCATTTTTCACTGAAGAAGAGCTCTGGGTGACTGCAGGATGTGTCTGTGCTGCCGATTGCCAGCTTTCCTTCTCCCCCACCAGCCTTCATGCATTCCTTCCACTGCTGAGCGCAGCTTGGTGCCAGCCTGTGCTCAGGATGAGGATGCATGGGCTCTGGTGATCGCTCCACGGGCGTTGATCACGGTTATTTTAGGAAAGCCTGAGTGACTGACATTCTAGGTTCAAAACCCAAGGGAATAGTGGGACCCGCCCAGCTGGAGGTGGACAAGGCAGCTCCAGCCCCGCCCCCATGTCTGGCCGATAGTGATGCTCTACCGCCACCTGGTGGGCCACAGGGGAATGCAGCACCTAGCTCAGTGGACCCCACGGTTCTAGTGCTAGAGAGAGATGAAGCTGACCGCCAACATTATCCTCGTTTCTCGTTAGTGACAAAGAGTCACCCAGTGTTCCCTTGACTTATTTATCTACAATGGGCGAGGATGGGGCACGGAATAAAATCTCCCTTTTCTACTGCTTTGTTCAAGTTACTTCTGCAAAGAAAGAAAGGAGAGAGAGAGAGAGAGAGAGAGAGAGAGAGGAAAAGAGAAAAAGAAAAGAAAGAAAGAATCAATTAGGCAAAGAGGGGGCAGGAGGCTGCAGTCCAGAGACTTAAGATGGGTGTCCATCAACCTCGCCTCACATTCCAGAACGTTCCCTCAGCACGCTGGCTCCCAGGCAATCTGGCCCATGGTCGATGGTCGGCTTTCTTCTGGTGTGGGGCGCTCAGTGCTGCGCTCGGCCCCGGAAAGGCCTGCGAGGAGCTTGGGCGCCCGCCTGGGGCCGCCTTCTCAGAGGCCGTGGACACTGATGTCCAAAGCCCTCCGGAGGGAAAACGGCCCACGCACCCCGACCCGTGCTTCCCCAGTCAGAACTGCACAGGCTGTGGCCGGGAGGACGCGCTGGGCTGCGAACCCAGCCTCAAAGCCTGGGCGGCTGCAGGCAGAACCGCAGCCCGGGGAGCAGCAACCGGAGCATCGCCTGCTGTGCGGGCTGCCTGGACAGCGCTGCAACCCGCACGCTGAGGGCGCGCCTCCCCGGAGAGATCTCAGCGCCACAGCGCCCTCCCAGCCACCAGCCCCGCCCTCCTCGCTGTGGGGTACCAGCCCCAGTTCCCCATTGCCGACCCCCAAACTGTGAACCCCAAATAGATATATTGCTCCTTGTTGTTGTTGTTGTTAGGTGCCGTCGAGTCGGTATCCAACTCATAGCGACCCTACATACAACAGGGGAAGCATTTCTCAGTGCTTCTCTGCTGTTCATAGGGTTTTCAATGGCAGCTTGATTTTTGGGAGGGGGTAAGAACATCAGAACAAAGCTGTTAAGAGTGCAGGGAGGAAGGGAGAGGGCCAGAGACCACAAATTGGGGATAACATTAGGGCAGAGTGGAAATTTTTACATGAGCTTTGAAATGACTAAAGATAACAGGTTTTTCCTCTGAGGAAGGTGGGAGGCATTGGAGGGTGTTGAGCAGAGGAGGAACAGAATCCAACCTTGGCTTTAACAGGGTTGTTCTGGCAATGCTTACATTATCTTGGACCCTTGCTTCTCTCTTTCTCTCATACCCAAGCTGAGAGCCGTCTAGGCTGATTCTGCTTCCACAATATTTGGTCCCCTGCTCTAAAGCAGGCTTTTTTTTTTTTAATTGGAAATTTTTAATGTACAACTTAATGGGTTTCATTCTGACATGTATTTCATGTATTTCATTGTGACATTTCCATATATGCATTTCATTGTACATTGCTCACATAACTTCCCCCTTACCCTGTCATGACCCTCTTCCCCCATCCTCACCCCCCCCAACAATGTTCTCCTTTTTACTTGTATGTATTTTTGCGGGAATATTTATCTATACATGTGCATCCTGATTTTGATTTAAGTCCAAACTTTTTTCTATAGTGATCTCTTTACATTCTCAGTAGTATTGCATGAGTGACCTAGTCTGTTTGCATTATTGCCATCCTTTGGCGTTATTGGTGGTATTATCAGTAGTAGTATTTCCTGTACTAATAAAGTTGAGGTGTGTACCTTGAGG
>VMDO01040613.1:0-11796 GCA_007922755.1 Pedetes capensis | reverse complement strand
TGTGATGAAACCTAATTCTACCTGTCCTCAACCCAACTCCCTAATCCCTCTGCACTGTCATCTCTGTACTGCTCTTCTTTCTTCCAGTCATCCTTCTCATATAGTGACCTCTAACCAACCCATCCATACATCATTGAATTCAATGTTGAAAGTATTAATTAATCAAACTATAAAGTACAGTAGTTAGGAGTATATTACTTCTCTAAGAATAGAGTTGTCTACAGCCATAGCACTATAGCATCCGATCCCATCTGATCTCAGAAGCTGAAGAGGGTGAGCCTGGTTAGTCCTTGGGTGGAAGACTGCCTGAGAATACCAGGTGCCATAGGCTAAGATGAAGGACTTGGCAAGCCACTCCCAAAACAATCCATCATTGAAAACTCTGTGAATAAGAGAGAAACACTGATAATAGTGCCAGGCATGGCACAGTGTTGGGGAGTGTTTCATTCTGTTGTACATAGGGTCACTACAAGTCAGATTTGACTTGACAGCACCTAACAATAATAGCAACAACAATAGAGTTGTGGTCCAGGCCTTATTGTAGATGATTCTGCCTGAATGGGTTCATAGTATGACCAGCATAAAAAAATAAAATAAAATAAAATAAAATTCTCAAGAGGAAGGTTAGCAGTGTGTGTAGAGGTAAAGAATGTAGGCTCTTAATTTGGATGTCCTGGGTTAGAATCCTAGCTCTGCAATGCACTGATTGTCTATTATTTGGGCAAATAAGTGCTCCTTGACTCAGTCATGGTCATCTGTAAAACAGGCATAATTATAGTACTGCTTTCATGGAACTGGTGGCATGGTGGCCTTTGCCTATAATCCCAGCAACTCAGGAGGTAGAAGCAGGAGGATAGTGAGTTCTAGAGGCAGCTTGTGTAACTTAGTAAGACTCTCACTCAAAAATAAATAAGTAAATAAATAAATAAACAAATAAATAATGTGCTGGGGGTGCAGTCCAGAAGGTTTACAAAGTAATTATGTGCAAGGCCTTGAGTTCAAATCCCAAGTACAGCCACCAAAAAAAAAAAAAAAAGATACTACCTGGAATATTATTTAAAAGAATATTTAATATAGGTTAACTATTATTCTTATGTCTATAATAATAATAGATCTTATGAAGGTACTGCCTTCATAAAAATTGCATACAGCACAATATTCACATACACAAAACAACCAAAGTCATATTTTATTGTAGTCATTTAGTTTGTAATTAGCCACACATGGTAGTACACACCTGTAATCACAGCAATTCAGGAGGCAGAGGCAGAAGAATCACTGGTCAGAGGCAGCTTCTGTAACTTAAAGAGAACTTGTCTCAAAATAAAAAATAAAAACTGGGCTGGGGGTGAAACCCAGTGGTAGAACTCTTACAAAGTATATTTAAGGCCCTGGTATAGCCCTCAAGTACTGAAAAAAAAGTACTTTTTGATTAAGTAAAATTACATATTGTTGGAAGTTTTCTTCCAATACTAACATTCTTGATCTGTTTTAGTTACGTCAGTTAGTAAAAGCTTAACCACCATGCCGCTCTGGAATTTTCAAATTTGTTTTAAAGAAAAAAATATTTAGATGTTTTAATTCTTTTTATTTATTTATTTAATTTTTGTAACGATCAGCATTGACTTAAGGACATATTATCAGTGGTCATTTCAGTTGCATTAATTTTCCTGCTCATAGCATCTTATCTACTGACACTTTGTTTCTCATATTCACCTAAAATCTTTTAAAAGAAATTAGATGGTTGATAGGTAGATGCAAAAGTGGATATGTAAGTAATATGAGAGAGAGGAAATCAAAGTTCTTAAGGGAATCCAAACAAGGTAATGGGAAGTATTTCATGAGGACTGGGTTTCTATCCCATAGTATGTATGAAACAAGAAATTCAGAAGATTATTCAGAAATTCAGAAACTATTTTGGGTGGAAAGATGATACATCCAATTTAAATAGGTATAGATGAGAAAGAAGATTTGATAAGGAGTGTGGGTCCACTGTTCTAATTTCTAAATATCACTACAACTTGTCTATGAAATCCAATAAGACAAATGGCATTTAGAGTTTCCAAAGGTAAAAGAGATATTATTACTCTTATATAATGGACATGAAAATCAAGTCCCAGGTAATTTAAATAATGTATCTAAGGACTGGATCCCAGAAGTGGTAAAGCAAAAACTAAAATCCAGAATTTTTTAACTTTGCCTTAAATATTCATCCATATTGCCCCCTATCCATTCATTTTTGGTAGATATTTAATAAATATTTGTATCAGAAATGAAGGACAACTTCAAAGCAGTTACAATCTGAAGGAGCAGCCTTCTATTGTCTGAAAAGTGTTAAAATATTGCTTCCCTCAAAAGCTTTTGTAATAGGATATTTGACAAACTATACAAAGGCTCCTTGTCCATCAAAATCACAAAATGGCATGTAGACAAGGACAATGGATAATATGCCAAGTAGCCTCACATAAGCTTAAACAAGAGGAAAAGGAGCACACAGTTTTCTCTCTCTTCCTCATGGGCAGCAGCTTGTTTGAGTTTTTATCAAAGCCTCTTCCTAGTGAAGAGATAGAAAATAAATATGGCATTATCTTTGTCCTACCAAATGAAAGCACAAATCAGAAAAGGATAAAGTTATTTGTCTAAAATCAGATGAATAGTCCACTAAAAAGAACAATAAGTTATGATACCAACTATTATGGGCTGGGATTTAGCTCAGTTGGAAGAACACTGCTGTGCAGTCTCTGAGGTCCCAGGTTTGATTCCCAGCACCACAAAAATGGGAGAAGGACATGGCAATTCACTCCCAAGGCAATGCCAAAACAATCAGCCATTGAAAACCCTATGAGAGTCACTATGAGTGAGACGCCAACTCAACAGGACCTAACAACAACAACCAGCTATTATATGCATATGAACAATTGAATTGGAGGGTGGCTCAAAAGCAAATGAAGTTTCCTTTAATTAACTGGTCTCATCATTTAAAAAAAAAATCCCATGTTGGAGTATTATTGTAATGTGATTCACTGTGGTGTAAGATTTAATGCACTAAGTGCATCCTTCAAATTAACTTCAGTAACTGTCCACTAAAACTCTTGAAGAAGCTGTCCATAATATGAATTTAACTCATCGTTGATGTTAAGCTGAAAGAAACTGCTATAGTGAGAAATAGTAGCTCTTGGAAGAGGTCAGAAATCACTATTTTATTTATTTGGGTATTTTTCTAAACCTATAGACAGAACATCTTGCCACTATCCATCTAATGAAATTGACTAGTCACATCTGTAAAATGGGATAATAGCAGCCTTCCAACTTATAAGTCTGTTATAAAGATTAAATGGATTGATATTTAATGCCCTTAAAAGTATTTGTTAAATGAGAAAACAAATAGTTGATTTTCTTCTATGCTGTATTTTTTTTTCAGACAGGCTATTGTTTAACAGGGCTGGGATTTAGCTCAGTTGGTAGAGCACTGCGCTGCAGTCTCTGAGGTCCCAAGTTCAATTCCCAGCACTGCAAAAATGGGAGAAGGACCTGGCAATCCACTCCCAAGGCAATCCCAAAACAGTCAGCCATTGAAAACCCTATGAGGGTCGCTATGAGTCAGATACTGACTCAATGGCACCTAACAACAACAACAACAACAACATTGTTTAACAATGAAAAGGTAAAGGAAAATATTGAGCTAGAAAAGTATTTTTAGCAACGGTCACTTAAGAGTCTGATTACATGAGAAAGAAAAGTTTTCCAGTGCAGAAAGGATTGTTTTTTTCATTTTTGACACAAGCGAAGAAGAAACAATTTTCTCTATAAATTTCTGGAGATGTAAATATATATAATGAGTAATTAATTGAAATTCCCAGTTAAGTGTATGCAGAGCAGTAGCTGGTTCACGTTTTACTTTGTCATGCAGTAACATTTCCAAGGGGTGACGTCTTCTTACACAAGGGTCTAAAACACAAATAAATTGTTATTCTGATGGCCTTGAATCTGAGCAGAAAGTAACACAAAAGTGTGAAGATTTCTTGAATGTCCCTGAGGGTTTAAAGGTGTAGAAGTATTGGATATGTATAAATAGTAGAGGGAGGTTGCTACATCCCATTTTCCTAAATTAGAAATTGACGGGACACATCCAAGAAGTAGCCCTTGGCACTCGTTGATATTTAAGACATGAGGTGAGCTCAGGAGGTATGACTCAGAGTTGAAAAATTACAAGACCTACTGAATGATTCAGATAAGAAAGGAAGAGTAAAATGCAGGCCTTCCTACTTGAAAACCTTGAGATCTCAGTCTAGTAAAATATTTATTTAAACTGTGGTCCTGAGCTTCCTTTGAGTGTTAAATGGCTGAACCATGCTACATAAAGATTGTCCTGAATATAAAGGGTTGTTAGTCTCACAATTATACTACTTTGTGAGCAGGAAAGAGGGTAGTATAAAAAAAGACCATCACAAAGATTAGAACGAAAAAGCAAGTAGAATTGTTTCCATTTATAGTTTTGTTTCGTTTCTAACCTACAGTTACACTTATCAAATTAGGGATCTGAAAAAGCAACTTGAAAATTACAAAGTGAACTTCTCTTAATTCATTTTCCATCAAAATGATATTATGCCTGTGAACTTAAGAGATTTAGTAATGAAAGGTCCCAATTAATAATATGCCCCTGAAGATGGAGCTGAAGCCCATTGCCAATATTAATTTAAGGAACAGTTTAAAATACCATCCCCACAGAACACACTCAGCCACTACATGATAGTCATTAAAATGTTGTGGAAATAGTTCAGACTTTGGAGTTACACTAATTTGGATTCAAATGCTGACTCTCATTTAATTGCCTGTAACATTGGGAGCATCTTTGAGCCTGTTTAGCCACAAATTCCTTACCTAATAAAATGGATGTAATAGTATTAACTACATGTCTTCATGAGAAATAAACCAGATAATTTATATGAAGCATTTATAAGGTAAGCATGCAACAAACTAGAAGTGATTTTTTATTGTGCTAAAAAGGGAAAAATCTGGTTTCCATTAACTATATTATTCTCTTATCAAAATGTGTATGAAATGATATAAGCATTTAACAGGTTCTATCAAAATTGAAATGTTTCTCCTCTTTAATTAAAGGGAGATAAAATAAAACCCTACATTAAGGGCTCCTATTTCTGAGTGTCTGTGTTTAATACCCATGAATACTTCCTGTAGGGATTTTCTCTGTTGTCATTGCTACTGGATATGTTATTACACAGTGATGATTTTAGGTAGTTTCCAAGCCCTTTTGAGATCCATTTCTCTTGCTATTTTCTACAAAGTATTTACATTCTTGAGTATACTTTGCTTTAAGCTCAGGAAGCAATGATTTGCCTTTGACCTTTTACCATTTGAGCAACCTACTTAAAGTCAGGGGATCACTTTCTGAAAAGATCAGAAGCATGGGATGGTAGGATAAATCTAGGTCTTCCCTTTGGTTGAAGTAATACTCTCAATATATCTATTAAAAGTTACTCACACCGGTAAATTAACATATTACTTGATGACCCAGTGTCTCAAAGTTCACTTACCACAATAAAGCATTCCTTGTTTTGTTATTTTACTCTGTTTGGAAAGTGAATAGCTACACAGCAGACCTTTCCATTGGAAATTTAATTAGAGACCTAAATTGGAGTATGATGTTGGCTTTATTAGAACGCTGTCCATAATAGACTAACATAAAGAGTTCACAGAAATAATTTTCGATGCACAACTACACAAATTCTTCACAGCAAATACTAAAGCTGAGATCAACTTTAAAGTGGACAAAATCATCAGGAATAACTTCTCTGACCAAACTTTCTTATTCACATAGTCAAGTTTTCCATGAATTCAGCTTACCAAAATAAGCAGAAAACTAAATAAGGGGCAACAAATTAAAAGCATTGTCTTCTGTACCTCTGTACTTCTAATTAAGAAAGATGTTAATTGAAATCAGAATGACACAAAACCCTGAGCATCAATCTCCTGAGTATTGTAATTGATTTGTGGGGCTGTCGCCTGTGGGTCTTTCACTGGACTGACTCCTGCCAGGGTTGAGAGTGACTGAAAATCTACACCTAAAAAGCACCCTCTATCTTATGAAAGAGGAGGGCTGGGAATAATCAAATATATCCATGTCAAAAGTAGATTTTCTTTATTTACAGGGGAAGCATTTGGGAGCAGATGATTTTCATGTTCATCTTACAGTGATTATTTCTCTGTGCCATTTCCGTTACCTCATCTTTGAACCCTTCTAGAATTTCAATGACTTCACAACAGCCTACAGAACAAAGCAGAATATCTCAAGACTTTTCTATCTGGCCTCAAATTAGTTTTTCACTCCTTTATCTTCCTGCTATTCTATCCACTGTGCATTCCAACCAGACTTTATTCCCCCTCCCCATATATCCTGTGTCTTCCCAACACATCAGTATGCAGATTCTCCTTGCTTTTATTATATTCTGAAAAATCCATCATGACTTGGACATACTGTAAGGCAAAAATGCCTTTAACACATTTAGGCTACCAAATTTCATGGCTTAGCAACAGAATACACTGTCAGGTCATTTCCTCTTATGGTCACTGCCACAGCCCAGGATTCTGAGAGTATCATACCATGCAGCCACACCCTGTGGCATCAGATTTCAGAAGCTAAGCAGGGTTGCCCCTGGTTAGTACTTGGATGGGAGACTGCCTGGGAACACCAGGTGCTGTAGGCTTGAGAGAAGGACCTGGCAGCCCACTCCCAAAAATCAATCTGCCATTGAAAACCCTATGAACAGCAGAGAAGCACTGACAATAGTGTTTTCCCCATTGTACATAGGGTTGCTATGAGTTGGACAGTGACTCCAAGGTACCTAACAACAACAACTACATTGCTAGTCTGGGACAAGATAAAAATTTGGAATTCTGAGTACATTTTCTACTTAATGTGTTTGGCTTTCACACTATCTTAAAGTCAAAATCTTACGCTGAGGACCCTTGTATTCACATTGACAGATTCACTGAACAATTCTTTTGACATCTCTTTTCTCTGGAATAACAAATGCTGAAAAAATCCAGCCAGACATAGCATGCAAGACCCAGCCCAACTACCACATCATCTGAAAAGTTCTTTTTATTATTTTCCTGGGCTGGAAATAATCTCATTCCTATGCATTTTCCTTACCTTTTTATCTGAATATCCCCTGAGTTCCTTCCCCTCTACATAATAGATATTAAGCTCTTTGAGGAAAAACTGTCTTATTCATTTTTTCAGCACTGATGGAGTCTCAGTATTTTTCATAGGTTAGTCAACAGACATGCCAACCTGGCAGGTGATCTCGGAAGCTAAGTAGGATTGGGCCTGCATAGTCCTTGGATGAGAGACCATCTAGAAATAGAGCATACTATAGGCTTAGGAGAAGGATCTGGCAGCTCACTCCTGAAACAATGCGTCATTTAAAACCTTGTGAATAGCAGAGATGGGCTGACAATAATGCCGGGCATGGCACAGTGTCAAGTGTTTCATTCTGTTTTACATAGAGTCACTATGAATCAGACTGGACTCCACTGCACCTAAAAACAATAAGGCAACTAATGATTATTTATGAAATAAATGTTGGATTCAAAAATAAGTTTATCAATTAGCAAGTCTTAATATGTGTTTGCAACCCTTACTGAGGATACTTTGTTGTTGTTGTTATTAGGTGTCCTCAAGTCTCCACTATGAGTATCCAACTCATAGTGACCCTCTGTACAACAGGGGAAACACTATTTCAGTGCTTCTCTGCTGTTCATAGGGTTTTCAATGGTGGATTGATTTTTGGGAGTGGGTTGCTGGGTCCATCTCCCAAGGATACTTTGGGGAAAGTTTAATATGTTCACTTTAATTCAAATTAAATATTGTTCTTAGGTACAGTCAAGTCAGTGTCCAACTCATAGCAATCCTACATACAACAGGGAAAACACTATTGTCAGCGCTTCTCTACTATCCATAAGGTTTTCAATGGCTGATTGGTTTTTGGGAGTGGGTTGCCAGGTCCTTCTCTCAAGCCTACAGTATCTGGTATTCACAGGTGGTCTCCCATCCAAGTACTAACCAGGTCCAACCCTGCTTAGCTCCCGAGATCTGATGGGATCAGAGGCCATAGTGGTAGGGTTGCAGGCTAAATAAAGATAGTTGAAGAAAAGCAAAACAAAAATTGTTGTTGTTTTTATTAAGTGCTGTCGAGTCAAATCCAGCTCATAGACAGTCTCATAGGGTTTTCAATGTCTGATTGTTTTGGGGATTGTTTCAGGAGTGGACTGCTACATTCTTCCCCCATTTTTTGTGGTGCTAGGGACCAAACCCAGGTCCTCAGAGAGTGCAGAGCAACACTCTACTAATTAAACTAAACCCCAGCCCTAGAAAAAAATAGGAGTAATCAAAACATTAAAAAATTAAGATTTAGCAAAAAGTTAATTTTTTACATATTTTCACCTTGTAATACAAAGCACTGGGTGTATTTTCTGGAAATATATAATAAATATGAAATACTAAAACTAAGATGAGTATATTAGATTTAATGTACATTTTTTTAGCTTAGTAATAGTGAATTATCTAGTAAAGTAGTTCTTTTGTCTTAAGTTTAATTTAAGCCAGTGACTGTCAACTTACTTCAAACAAGGCAGAATGTTTAGGATTAAAGTAATAAAAGTAAGGCTAAGGGTATAGCTCAGTAGGAGAGCAATTGCTTAGCATGCTCAAGGCCCTATGCTCAATCTCCAGCACTGAAAAATAAATAAATAGTGATAAAAAATAAAGAAAATAATCCTTACCCTCAAAGATTTCATAAATAAGAATATTCAAATAAACTAATATAGCAAACAGAATATGCATATTCTAAGATGGTATAGAAACTAAGTTTGAAGTTTGCAGAATATGCTTTCTTCAAAGCATTTACAGAATTTAAAATAGAGCTTTGGGAAATAGGGAAAATGAGTATAGATAGAAACTGAGGTAGGAAATTCCAGGCAGAGGGAAGAATGTGGGCAAAGATATTGAGGTGAAACACTTTCCTGAATTATTCCAGTTTAGCAGAAATATAAGCTTCATGTGGCTAGAAAAACTAATAATGATACCTAATACCTTTTGTACAGTCACTGTGTGCTGGGTGTCTTTATAATCACTTTTATATATCCTAAGTTTATTTAATTTGTACTGTAAGTTGGGGACTATTCCCGTGTTTCCATTTAATAGATAATGGAAGTAAGACATAGTGGTTAGAAATGAGAGTGACAACTTTGAAATTACTTGTAGTCATTTCATAAACTGGGTGGAGAAAGTAAGGCCCGATGCCAGAAAACTGGAATTATTAGCTAGAAGATGAAGATGGCAGGAGATACCATTGAGAGAGAAGAGACACTACTGGAAATACATGGAAGTCAAAAGCAGCATGGTTATACGCACATGTCCAAGGACAATGGCAAGAGAGAGCTGTGAGCAGTTGGGAGAATGCCATGTAAAGAGGTCGGAGAGTTTAACTCTCATCTCACAACTCCAGTTCCCAATGTGACTTTGGGATTCATCAAGAGCTATGGTAATTGTTTCCTCTCATTGTAAGTATAGTAGAAGTAAGCAACACTATCTGGCATCTAAGATTACATTATAAAATAGGTTACAGCTTCCACCTCTTCCTCTTAGGATACTAGCTCTTGGAATCCAGTGCCATGTTGTAAGGAAGCCCAAACTAGCTCCACACAGAGAAACACATGAGAAGACCATATATGAATTCCAGTCCACAGTGCAGCTGAGATCCCAACCAAGATACAACATCAATTGTCAGACAGTCAAGTGGAGATGGCTTCTATCACCTCAAACCCTAGCATTTGAATCTTCCCAGATGAGGCCCTGACACCATGAAGTAAAGGTTAGCTGTTACTGCTATTGTTGTTTTAAGCCACTGAGATTTGGAATAATTTGTTACCAGAGGAAACTGATAAATATTAGAAAACAAAATCCAAAGATTTCATATATTCTGGGAACTATAACTTGAATGACTGAGGACTGGAACTAGGAAAGCAAGGGATTCAAATTAGATGTCTTCAAGCCTTTGTCAAGTCACATTCTTAATAAAATGACTGAAGAGAAACATTGTAACCTGAGTCCCCTTTAAAATAAAAAAATTATATTCAAAATTATTCACATATTTACTAATAAATTTCGTTCTACTATGAACAAATATATTGCATACTTAAAAGCAGCTTTCTGGAAATTATCATTTCAGGTTGATAACATAATTTCTTTCCTAGAAAACTACAAATATTTTAAAGTATCTAGAATTTAATTTGGAACATTTTGAAGGAAGATTATCTCTTACTTTGTTTTCCCCATTTTTCATTATTTCTAATTATTATATACAAATATATGTCATATTTTCAAACAATCTGTCCAAACTCACTATAGTCAGATCTTTATGATATATGACTCAGTAAGAAAATGACTGTATACCTGGTAGATTTTGAAACTCTCTTCCTTAGTTGAAAAGCTAGAGAAAGGAAACAAACAGGAACAAAATTACTGAAGAAAGAAATATTTTTTAAGATTAATGATCTCATAAATCTTGGTGAGTTTCAACATGTTTGGATTTGGGCAGGGGGTCACTTCTGCTAGATGATTCCTTGCACCTATAGGCTACTGTTTTTCTTTAAGAAAATAAGCAACCTGAAAAAATATTTTCTATTTGGCACCAAATTACCTTTATGTTATAGCAAGCAATGAGCATAATCGCCCTGAGAAAGCCCTCAGAATTTTCCCAGTACAGTTAAACTAATTCAAACCAATGACAAAAAAAACATGGGTGACAGCTTCTCACATGGGTCTGTGACAGACCCATCATTTGCATTAGTCTATTTGATTCTCACATGTCTCCTCCTCTGGTTCCTTTGTTGTTATTGTTATCATTAGGTGCCCTCAAGTCAGTGTCCCACTCGTAGCGACCCTACATATGACAGGTGAAACATGATTGTCAGTGCTTCTCTGCTACTCATAGGGTTTTCAATGGCTGATTGGTTTTGGAGTGGGGGAGTGGGTTGCTGGGTCCTTCTCCCAAGCATATAGCACCTGGTGTTCCCAGGCAATCTCCCATCCAAATACTAACAAGGCCTGACCCTTCTTAGCTTCTGAGATCTGAGGGGATCATATGCCACAGTGGTACAGCTACAGGCCTCTAGTGCCTTTAGTCCTCACATATGGCTCATACAGTTGAAGGCTCAAGCTGTATTTAATAATCATTACGAATAACAAATATTGAGAAACAAAATATAAGCAAGCTTATGCAGGGGAGGAAAGACTTATTTCTTCCCCCATTGCTAGGTTTGTGGCTGAGGTACCTATAATAAAGGACAGAGGAACAAGAGAAAAGCATACAAACTTATGTAACAAGTCTATGTGACATGGGAGTTATGTTGTTCAGCTTATGGAAAAATCACTGACAAAATAACTTATGGGAGGAAGATTTATTGGGACTCCTTGTTTGGAGGATTTCAATCCACAGTGGCAGAGCACGTATGGTGGCAGGGAAGGCAGCTGGCACTGTGGCAGAAAACCTTATATCATGGTGGATCAAGAGTGAAAAAGTGCTCAATATCCCTAGCCATTAGGGAAATGCAAATCAAAACAACGCTGAGATTTCACCTTACACCAGTAAGAATGGCCAAGATCAATAAAACAAACAACAACAAATGCTGGCGAGGTTGCGGGGAAAAGGGAACACTTTTACATTGTTGGTGGAGCTGTAAATTGGTGCAACCACTATGGAAATCAATATG
>VMDO01040612.1:0-11798 GCA_007922755.1 Pedetes capensis | reverse complement strand
AAAAGAAAAAGAAAAAGAAAAAGGATACACTACAACCAATAATACAGAAATACAAAGAATGATTAAAGATTATGAAAACCTACATGCTAACAAATTGGAAAACTCAGAAGAAATGGATAAATTTCTAGAAATATAACCTACCAAAACTGAACCAAAAGGACAAAAAATACAAATAGGCTAATAAGTAATAAGATTGTTAGAAAACTTTTTATTATTAATTCAAAGAAAATGTAAGGATTGAATGGCTTTGTTGCTAAATTTTACCGTTTAAAAAAGAACTGAAATAGAAGGACCCTTTCCAAACTCATTCTGTGAGGACAGCATTACCTCATTACCAAAACCAGACAAGCAGTCCACAACAACAAAAGAAAACTATAGACCAACATCTCTAATGAACATAAATGTAAAAATTCTCAAAAATATTAGTAAATAGAATTCAGCAGCACACCAAAAAGATCATTCACCATGATCAATTTGGTTTCAACACAGCGATGCAAGGATGGTTCAACATGTGCAAATTGAGAAATATAGAAAATATCCAACAGAATGGATAAGAGTTATGCCATCTCAATAAATTTAAAAAAGCATTTCATAAATTTAATACTGCTTCATGATAATCTGTCTGAACAACTTAGGTATAGGAAGCTTATACCTCAACATAATAAAGGCTACATATGGCAAAGACACAGCCAATACCAAAATGAAATGGGGAAAAGCTAGAGGCAGCCTATGTATCTTAGCAAGATCTTGTCTCAAGATAAAAATTAAGAAATGTGTTGGAGATACAGCCCAGGAATAAATCACTTGAAAAGTGTGTGTGAAGTCCTAGACTCAACCCCCAAGTACCAAAGAAAAAACCAACCAAACAAACAAAAAACACTACTGGGAGATTCTATCTCACTCCAGCTAGAATGGCCATTGGTAAAAAAGAAAATAATTTTACAAATGCTGGCAAGGCTGTAATGAGAAAGGAACTCTTATATGCTGTTGGCAGAAATTTAAATTTGTGTAACAACTATGGAGAATAGGATAGATGTTTCTCAAAAAACTTGAAAATAAAAACACCACATGATCTAGCTATCCCACTTCTGGGTACCAACATCAAAATGAAATGGGGAAAAGCTAGAGGCAGCATATGTATCTTAGCAAGATCTTGTCTCAAGATAAAAATTAAGAAATGTGTTGGAGATACAGCCCAGGAATAAAGCACTTGAAAAGTGTGTGTGAGGTCCTAGACTCAACCCCCAAGTACCAAAGAAAAAACCAAACAAACAAAAAACACTACTGGGAGATTCTGTCTCACTCCAGCTAGAATGGCCATTGGTAAAAAAGAAAATAATTTTACAAATGCTGGCAAGGCTGTAATGAGAAAGAACTCATATGCTGTTGGCAGAAATTTAAATTCGTGTAGCAATTATGGAGAATAGTATAGATGTTCCTCAAAAAACTTGAAAATAAAAACACCACATGATCTAGCTATCCTACTTCTGGGTACATATCCAAAAGAAATGAAATGAGCATGTGGAAGAGATACTTGCATGGCCATGTTTGTTGTTAGGTGCTGTTGAGTTAGTATCCGACTCATAGCAACCCTATGTACAACAGGTGAAACACTATCAGCAGTGCTTCTCTGCTGTTCATAGGGTTTTCAATGGCAGATTAATTTTTGGGAGTGGGTTGCTGGGTCCTTCTCCCAAGCCTACAGCACCTGGTGTTCCCAGGCGTTCTCCCATCCAAGTACTAACCAGGCCCAACCCTGCTTAGCTTCAGAGATCTCATGGGATCAGATGCCACAGGGCTACAGCTGCAGGCATGGCCATGTTTAGTGCAGCAGAATTCACAATGTGCAAGATATGGAATCAGCCTAAGTACAGATTTCAGTATTTAGAATGGATATAGAAAATGTGGTGTATACAAACTATGATGTTTTATTCGGCCATAAAGAAGAAAGAAATTCTTATTTGCAGCAAAATGGATGGGACTAGAGGTTGTTATGGTAAGTGAAATTTGCCAGACATAGGTGGACAAGTACTACATGTACTAATACTTGGAAGCTATAATCAACCTGATAGTAGAATAGTGAATAGAGATTGGTAAGGATGGGGAGGAGGATGGAAAAGGGTGGTTGGATTTGATCAGTGCATGCTACATGCAAGTATGGAAATATCACACTGAATTCCATCAATATGTACAATTAATACGGGTCAGTAAAAAGTGTAAAACAAAAATTAAAAGCTTCTATTCCACAGTGGAATAATTCAGAAGCTTACAAATGGAGCATTTAGACTATTAAACATTTTCTTTTGTATTTGGGAAACTTGTTCTGAAACAATCCCATCATCTGTCTGTTCATTAAGGACCATAAGAATCCTATTTCTGTCACTTCTATTAATCCTACACTTGCATATACCTGAACTTTGCTCTTTTCTCTGGGTGTTACTTATAACTCATGTAGAACTCAGCTGCTATTTTATACTTGGTCAGGGCAGATGTCACTTCTAACTCTAAAGTTTCAGGTGATATAAGATCAAATACCAAATTGCATGTTTTAAATTGATGTGGAGTAAGACAAGCCTACATTTTATGTCTTAAACTAGAAAATTTTTTACACATCAGAAGGTTGTAAAATGATTTGAATTTATTTTAAGACATACTGTAACAAGAGTTCATAAGTTCTGTGTGCCAGCCTGAATACTGACCATTGAGAAATAGATGCCTTTCTGCGCCAGCAGCTGTTGGTGTGTGCCGTGCTCCTTGACTCTGCCATTCTGAATCACCACGATTAGGTCTGCATTCTGGATGGTGGACAGGCGGTGAGCGATCACAATGCAAGTGCGGCCTTCTCTGGCTTTGTCCAGGGCTTCCTGGACAATCTATTGATAAATCAAATAGAAGCCTTATCCTAAAAATGTTATTAATAAATTTTAACACTAAAGTAAATTTAAAATTTTTACCATCTTAATAAACGAACTGTTTTAATGTTTTTTCAATTTCTTTGAATGTTTGGATTTATGCATATGTATTTTACATAACTGACATTATAATCTACTTAGTTATGTTCTATTTAGTTATAATACACACTTCCATGATGTAAATATAAAATTTAAATACTTGTGAAGACTAATTATCATTTCATTTTATTTGAGTATTTCCAATTTTTCATTATGTTTAATATGTTAAAATTGTGACTTATGAAGCTTTTTTTTTTCTTTTTTTCTTTTTTGTGGTACTGGAGGTTGAACCCAGGGCCTTGTACTTGCATGCTCTGCAAATGCTGGACCACTGAGCTGCACCCCCAGCCCATTTTTTTACTTTTTTTGAGACAGGGTCTCGCTAAATTACACAGACTGCCGCTGGTCTTGAACTTGCAATCCACCTGCCTCTGCCTCCCAAGCCTCTGGGATTACAGGTGTGGGCCACCACGCCTGGCAAAACTTTTTCTTTTTGAATGCTTATTTTCTGTTTATAAAGTATGTAATCATTTTAGAAAATATGGAATAAACTATTCTATTACCTCAGAATAACCACCATCTAAATTTCAGCATTTTCCCCATGTTTACCTTTCTCATGGGTGAGAGTTTTTAACAAATCTTTTATTAATTTAATAAAACATAATAGGAGAGGCCAGACCTTTTCACTTTCAGTGTCCAGAGCTGATGTAGCTTCATCCAGCAGGAGGATTTGAGGCTGTCTGATGAGGGCTCGGGCAATAGCAATCCTCTGTTTTTGACCTCCTGAGAGCTGAGTCCCCTTATCTCCCACTCTTGTTTCATATTTCTGCAATTTAGCCATTAATAAGGGTAATTAAGTTCTAACCCAGAAAAATTACCAATGGTATATTGAATGAACTTTTACTTAGCATTTGACAGTTCTATTTAGAAGGCAAACATTTGGAATCAATAAAAGTTTCTATGAGATACTGATGCACAGTGAAATAAAGTTACTTGCCTATACTCAATCAAAAGGTTCTATGTGATACTTGTACATTTAATAATAGTTTTGACTCAACAGAATGTTTTCAAAATTGAACTAGAAAACTAGTGACTTTAGTTCTCATTGGTATTCTATCATAGAAATTTGAGCAACAAGTTCTTACCATTACCACCATGCCATGTGATCTAGCATCATGAGAGTTCTAAAAGAGGTTAGATGCTAATACTTTCAAAGGTTTTTAATTCAAAGTTTTTTTTTAATTTGAAGTATTTGTATGACCCATGTGGAGACTAGTTTATTCTTTTAATACTTTAATAATGAATACTCACAAATATTTACTGAGTACCTGCTATGCCTAGAACTGTGGGAAACACAAAGATGAATTCAGCCTGGTTCCTGGCCTGAAGGAACTTATCTATATTTCTTCCCTCTAGAGTATATGTATGTGTAGCACTCAATATCAGCTCAAGTAAGTACCAAACTGGTAGTATACATAGCATGCTATGAAAGATCAGAGGAAGGAGACAGAAATTGGGAGAACAAAGTGGAAGAAAGAGAAAGAGTAGATAAATTACCAAGAAATCTTTGCAGAGAAGTTTGGGAAGCTAGATTTTGAGAGAATATTCTAAGCTAAGAACATAGAAAAAAATAAGTTAGAAATTGATTCAGATCAGTTTGCAGATTTTATGCAGTCATTTTATATTAATTAACTTTGTAAATTCCAATGCCCTTTATACTAAGAGTTGAAGCTTTAAAATTTTTCTGCTCATTGTCAAATCCGATATTTGATTCAAATCAATGCCTATATGTTAAAGGTTGGAAAGGCTGTCACATTAGGATTTTTAAATATTTGTATGAATGGTTTCTAATTACAGCAGAATATAAGAGCAAAATGAAGTTCCACTTCAATTAACTCTTGAATACTGGATGAATACCATAAAATGAATTGCCTCTGCCATCACTTCTAGGGTCCCCAAGTCGTCTTTCCAGAATTACATATGTTTGAAATTGACACAGAATGGATCCAGACTTAAACATAAAATGTAAAACAATAAAACATTTAAAAATGGAAAAAATCTCTGGGGCTAGACTAGGTAAAGGGTCCACAGACGGCATCAAAAGCAAGATCCAAAAAACAAAAAATAAATTACACCTTATCAAAATTAGAACTTTTGCTTTGCAAAAGGCCTGTTTAAAAACATAGGACAGCTATGGACAGGAGAAAACATTCACAAAATACTTATACAATACCAACTAGAATATACTCAAAACTCAACAGTAAAAAAAAAAATCCAATTAGAAATTGTCAAAAAACATGAGACATTTCATCAAAGGTGGCAAATATGTATACAAAAAGACCGTTCAACATTTTATCTTTAGGAAATGCAAATAAAGACCAATGATATATCACTATACTCCTATCAAAAGCTGCAAAAATAAATAGTGACCTTACTAAATGCTGGAAAATATTCAGAGAAACTTCATCAAATATATTAAGAATATAGAATGATGCAGCTACTCTGGGAAACAGTTTGTGATTTTTTTAAAAAATAAAGCTAAACATGCAGTTACCATATGACCTAGAAATTGTACTCCTAGGTGTTTAACCCAGAAAAAGAAAAAAACATAGATTCATATAAAAAACTATACACAACTATTTATTGCCAAAAATTGGGGATAACCCAGGTAATCTCCTACGGGAGAAAGGTTAAATTGTGGTTCGTCCATACTATGAAATGCCACTCAGCAATGAAAGGAATGATTTGTAGATACACACAACTTTAAGAATTATGCTCAATGTGAAAAGCTAAGCCCACAAGTTTATATGCTTCATATATTTTTATTTAACATTCTTAAAATAGAAAAATTGTACACATGGAGAACAGACTAGTGTTTGGCAGAAGCTGGGAGGACTCCAGGCGAAAGGAAAGGATTGTGAGTAGAAAAGGCCAAGGTGAGGATCTTTATGGTGACAGAAATGTCCTGCATCTTGAGTGTGGAGACAGAACTAAAAACACATGTACACAAATAAATGCAAGGAAAACTGGCTACATTGGTGAGTACAAGTAAATCAGTCTGAATAACATCAGCAAATCATATTAATGTCAATATCCCAGTTGTGATATTGTACAATGGCTTTGCAAGATGTTATTAGGGGAAACTAGGTAAAAGATGGGGCTGGGATTTAGCTCAGTTGGTAGAGCGCTGCTCTGCAGTCTCTGAGGCCCCAAGTTCAATTCCCAGCACCACAAAATGGGAGAAGGATGTGGTAATCCACTCCCCAGGCAATCCAGAAACAATGAGCCATTGAAAACCCTATGAGGTTCGCTATGAGTTGGACACGACTTGATGGCACCTAGCAACAATAATAGGTAAAAGGTACAGAAAATCTCTGTATTCCTTACAACTGCATGTGAATCTATAATTATCTCAAAATTAAAAGTTTAAATTTGAAAAAAGCAGAAAACATATGAGCTAAACCAAATATGACTACTATAGTCCACATGGAGCCAGTGACCAACAGTTTCCAGCCTGAGGCATGGTGCTTTGGACTTCATATCACTTTGTTCTTCACTACATTTGTATGAGGTAGGCATAATGTATTTCCATTTGCAAATGAGGAAACTTGTTATCTTTAAACTCAGTGTCTTTACAAGGTCACAATGACAATAATCAACAAGCCTGTTGGTATAACTTCGGGGATTATTTAAAGAACTATTTTGATTTTAGCTAGGAAGTGGCCAGTGAACTCACGTGGGGTAACGTCTCGATGAAGGGATGTATGTTGGCGGCTTTTGCTGCGCTCACAACCTCATCCTGGGATACGACCCGGCTGTTATCTCCATAGGCAATATTCTCAGCAATACTGCAGTCAAACAGGATGGGCTCCTGGGACACAATTCCAAGCTGGGCTCTGAGCCACTGGACATTGAGTTTCTTTGCTTCCTGACCATCTAGGAGCTGAAAACCAAAAAGTCCACAGACTGTGGGGAAGCTTTAAAAAGGAGGAGAAATAAAGCCCTAAATAATGAATTACTAAATTGCCTGAGGGCTGGGGTTTAGCTCAGTTGGTATAGGGCTGCTGTGCACTCCAAAGACTCAGGTTCAATCCCCAGCACCACAAAAGCAGGAGAAGGATATGGCTGTCCACTCCCAAAACAATCAGCCATTGAAAACCCTATGAGGGTCACTATGAGTCAGATCCAATTCGACAGCACCTAACAACTAATTGCCTGCAGGATCGCTGCATGCAGGCATCAGCCCTTGAGAACTACTCACCCTCACATCTCTGACATTACACTGTTGAAGGCCAACACAGCTGAGAAGATGATTTTTATGGTAAGCAGGCCAGCCTTATTTTGATCTAAATGACAAAATGGTAACGCATTTGGCTCTGTCTTCCCACATGCCTTTTTCACCATCTGCCTTCCACCAGACATTTGTCTCCTCCTCTGCCTTTAGGATGTCTGCATCAAGGTGTCCCAATCAGATCTTCTGTCCCCAGAATGACCTTAACCTTTCAATTTGCCTTAATCCCCTTCCCCTAAGTTTACCAGAAAAAAACACTGATGAGTAGCAGAACCCCTGAGCTGGGTGACTGGTCCTCCTCCTCCCTCTCCCTTCCCTCACAGCTGCTAACCTTCAATTGCTCTCATTGTTTTGACTGTGTAATTGGGGGTAGGCTCCCATGGGTAGGTCACAAGTACCATCCCAAGGTAATGGCAGATGCAGGCATTATCACCTAGAGCTAGATCTTTACTCGAAGAGAGCCACAGGGTGAGATGCCAGAAATCAATAATGAACACCAAATGTTAAAGAGCTGGAGGTTGAGGGTCAAAGTCAGAGAACCTAGAGCTCAGGGCTAGAGAGAAAAGGCAAAGCAGAAGGTGGTGGGGCAGGAACAAGCAGGCACCTGCTTGTCCTGGAAATCAATTTTGAGTTCAGCAGGTCTGGTTGACTCAAATCCTCTCTCTCTCTCTGACTCAAATCCTCTCTCTCTCTCTCTCTCTCTCTCTCTCTCTCTCTCTCTCTCTCTCTCTCTCTCTCTCTCAATTTTCTCTGAGAGTTTCCAGGCTTAATCATCTCCCACTTTCCTGACAGCATTCTTGAAGAGTTCAATGGAAAGGGAAGAGCTACAAAGGGCAGTGTCTTTGAGAGATTTTTTGTTCATGGTGGTTTTGGTGCACCTTACTGGGATTTAGCTCAGTTGGTAGAGTGCTGCTCTGTAGTCTCTGAGGTCCTGAGTTCAATTCCCAGCACCACAAAAATGGGAGAAGGATATGGCAACCCACTCCCAAGGCAATCTCGAAACAATTTGCCATTGAAAACCCTATGAGGGTCGCTATGAGTCGGACATGACTCGACGGCACCTAACAACAACAAGAACAACTGCCTTTATAATATAGTGAGTGAACTCTTGCCCAAGAGGATCAAGCTGGCTTAAAAGGCCCAGGGGAGACTACGAGTCAGCCCAGTGTCTGGTATTTTCAGAGCTAGACTAAGTTCCAGATATTCTGGCCCATTGTCCCCATATATTTATCTGATATGGGTACCAGTGTGGGGTTTATAGAATGCAGTCATTGTATCAAATAGGATTATAGGCCTTCACTTGTCCAATTTTTTTCTATTTGACATGATTGGTTTGAGCACATAAAATACAGCCTTAAGTCAGTTTACTAAGAAAGACTGCTCACCACGGTTCCAGCCATGGGGTCGTAGAAGCGCTCAAGGAGCTGCACCACTGTGCTCTTCCCACAGCCACTGCTGCCCACCAGGGCCAGTGTCTGGCCCTTCTTCACCTCGAGGCTCAGCCCTTGAAGCACTGGCACATTTGGCCGGGTGGGATAGTTGAACACAACTTCATTAAATGCCACACTTCCTTCAAACTTATCCTAAAATATTTTTTACAATATTGTTATTAGAAAGGAGGCCATTGGTGGGGGTGGGAGTGGAGATGGGGAAGGAGGGACACAAGAGGTCAAGGGGGAAGTTATGTGAGCAATGTACAATGAAACACATATATGGAAATGTCACAATAAAATACATGTCAGAATGAAACACATTAAGTTGTACATTAAAATTTTCCAATAAAAATTAATAAAAAATATTGTTACTAGAATTGGTCTGGTAATTATTGGAATAAGAAGTATTACTTCAAGGAAAACTTTCCCCAAAATTGCAGTAGAGAAACATGAAATGCACATTCAATCCAGTGCTGGCACCAATCAGCACTGATAGCAAGTTATATAAAATGAAGATGGGAGATGAGGGTATAGGTTACACTAGACAAGGAGCCATTCAGAGACATGTTATCTAAACTCAATTTCTGGTTCACTTAAGACAAACTCATCTTTCCCAGCTGCTGATTCTGAGGCTAGAGTCAGGTCAGTGACCAAAGGCGCAAAGGCTTAAGAAATGAAGCAACATGCTTTAGCAACATTTTCCGTGGACAGCCTTGTCTCAAGCCCGGGGAGCTTCTTTATCTCATCCTTCTTATCTCATTCACTGGCTCAGTGCTTTTCTCAGAATGTAAAATAGCTGCTAGAATCCTGGAAAGATTGTGTAAATCCTAATCCCTTTATCTATGCAGCTTCCTGGGCATCAAAATGTGCAATAGGTTGTGAGATACAAAGAACACTCAGATCCGAGTTTAACTTTGTAGATAATAAAATACAATATTACTTGGGGACGTAGCTCAGGGAGGATGTAGCTCTGTAGTAGGGTGCTTGCGCAGCAGGCACAAGGCCCTGGGTTTGATCTCCAGTGCCACAACATCAGTAAAACTCCTCACAACTTAGAACTGGTCTAGCATGCTTGAGGCCCTGGGTTTGATTCTCCAGCATTGCAAGAGAAAAGATGTTTGCTGGGTAATGTGGTGCAGGCCTCTAATCCCAGCACAATCCCAGCACTGGAGACACTGAGGCAGGAAGATCATGAGTTTCAGACCAGCCTGCGCTACACCAGACCAGCCTGTGCTACACAGCAAGATGGTATCTCAGGAAAAAAAAAAAAATATATATATATATATATATATATATGTTATTATTATTCTCATTGTGAAAATAGTGGCCTTCTTACCAATTATAATTTAGTCATTATTAAATGTGATTAAGGCCAAACTGCTAAATGCATTGACATGACATGACATGCATATACCTTCAACTTTAGTATATCTGTTTTTATTTTTGTGACGTGATAAAACTCAGAATCATTGAAACCTCTAATGCAATTTTAAAATTCCAGGAAAGTTGGCCAAATATTAGCTATATAAATATCACCAAATAAGCCAAGTGTATGTTGGTGTAATCACCACCAATTTAACATACAGGTATGATCTCGAAGACACCAAAACTTTAGGAAAGATTAATCAAACATCAAGCAGCAGAAAACTCACAGGCCACAGCCCCTCTCTACTGTAGCTGTCAATCAAAGGTTGTGTCTCAAACAGCTTGAATAAGTGGGCTGCAGACAGCTTCGCTTTAGCGTAGTCTGGAGCAAATGAACTAGCATGTCCTAGAGCCACGGCGCCAAACACAATCGCTGAGAACACCCTAGACAGAAGCAGAGGAATTTAATAATTAGATTATATAAGTAGCTCCATGACCTTTGAAAACCCAAAGGCAAACTGCTCACTAGTATCTAATTTTCTAGTCAAATTATATTATAGATCAAAAGTACCTAATAGAAATTTATAGAACATTTTATCCAACAGTTGCAAAGTAGGCATTCTTTTCATCAGCACATGGAACTCTCTCAAGAATACACCAAATATTTGGCCACAAGCAAGTGGCCAAATCTTATCTGATCAGAAAGGAATAAAACTAGAAGTCAACAACAAAAGAAATTTTAGAAATTATGCAAATGCATGAAGTCTGAACAAAACATTTTTGAACCGATGTTGCATCATTGAAGAAGTTCAAAAGGGAAGTTTTAAAATTTCTCAAAACAAATGAGAATGGAAACACAACATCCTAAAACTGTGAGATACAGCAGAAGTAGTATTAAGAGGAAAATGCATAGCAATGAGTGCCAATATAAAAAAAAATAGAAATATTTCAAATAAACAACCTAATGATGCATGTCAAGGACTTGGGAAAGCAAGAACAAACCAAAACCAAAATTAGTAGAAGGAAAGAAAAAGATATTAGAGCAGAAATAAATACTTTTTAAAGTATGAAAAGTCAAGGAAACAAAGAGTTAGTTCTTCTAAAAGACAAGTAGCAAATCTTTAAGTAGACTAACAACAACAGCAACAAAAGACCCAAAGTAGTAAAATCAGAGATGAAAAAGACATTCAATCCAGACTTGGTAGCACACACCTGTAATCCCAGCTACTCAGAAGGCTGAGGCAGAAGATTCACAAGTTTGAGGCTAGAGGCAGCTTGTGCAAATTAGCAAGACCCAACGTGTGTGTGTGTGTGTGTGTGTGTGTGTGTGTGTGTGTGTGCTTTAAAAAGGGGCTGAGGGTGCAGCTCAGTAGTAGCACATTTGCTTAGCATGCAGAGAGGCCCTGGATTCAACTCCCAAGTACTGAGAAATGATTTTTAAAATACTTAATAAATAACAATAAAATAAAGTCAACTCCAATTCTTCTCAAACTATTCCTAAGAACTGAAATAGAAAAAACTTTCCAAACTCATTCTATGAGGCCAGCATCACCCTGTTGCCAAAACCAGACAAGGATACAGTTAAAAAAGAAAGGAAGAAAGAAATAAAGAAAACTATGTCCAATATCCCTAGTGAACACGGATGCAAAAAACTTAACAAAATACTAGCAAACAGAACTCAATAGCGCACCAAAAAGATCATAGTTGTTTTCATCCTAGAGATGCAAGGATGGTTCAGCACCCTCAAATTAAAAAGTA
>VMDO01040611.1:0-11797 GCA_007922755.1 Pedetes capensis | reverse complement strand
TTTTTTTGGTGTTGGGGTTTGAACCCAGGGCCTCGCACTTGCATGCTCTGCAAGTGTTGGACGAGTGAGCTGCACCCTCAGACCATTTTTTTACTTTTTTTTGAGACAGGGTCTTGCTAAATTACGCAGACTTCCTCTGGTCTCGAACTTGGGATCCTCCTGCCTCCGCCTCCAGAGCCGCTGGGATTACAGGCGTGCACCACTGCACCTGGCCCTTTACTCTCTCTTATGTTATACTTGTCATATAGTACATTTATATTGGAAACTTCAATAGATAATGTTTTAATTTTTACCTTCAACAACCATACATGTTTGAAGGAGCTTAAGAAGAGAAATAGTTCACATTTACTCACATATTTAACATTTATTTTGCTCTTCCTTCATTCCAAAGTTCCAAATTTTCTTCTGGGATCATTTCCATTCAGCCTGACGAACTAACTTTACCATTTCACAGCAGAGCTGCTGTGGAGAATTTCTCTTAGTTTTCCTTTATCTGGGAATGTCTTTATGTCACCATCATTCCTGACATATATTTTCACTATTTAGAGGATTCTGATTAATAGTTCTTTGCTTTCAGCATTTAAAAATGTTTTTCTACTGTATTTGGTCTCTATGATTTCTCATGAGAAAACAGATTATTCAAATCTTTGTTCTCTTATGTTTGTTGTTCTTCTGTAGCTGTTATCAAATCTTTATGTCTTTGGCTTTCAGCAGTTTCATTATGGTGTGTCTGGGCATGATTTTCTTTGAATTTATCTTGTTTCAAGCTCCTTAAATCTGTAAATCTTTTTCTTTCACCAAACTTTGGGATTTTCATCCATTATTTTGCTAAAATAAATAAAATATTATTCTATGCCAATTTTGTTTTCTAAACCAATTTTTCTCCTGTTGTTCTGGAATATCACTGACATGAATATTAGATTTTTTTCATCTTCCCACAGGTACTGAGGCTCTATTCACATTTTTCTATCTTTTTTCTTTATCAGATTGAAAAAGATGTATTCATTTATCATAAAGCTCACTATTTCTTCTCATTGTCATTACCATTACACTATTAAGCCCATACAGAAACTTTAAAATTTTCAGATACTGATTTTTAGCTCTATAATTGTAATTTAGTGCTCTAGTCTCTATTATTCTGCCAAGAACTTCTAATACTTTACTCTTTTCCAGTGTATTCACTTTCATGGAAGACAGTATAATTGTAACAGCTGCTTCAACATCTTATAATTTGAACAACTGGGCCATATTGGTTCTGGCACCTCTTGTTGAGTAAGTTTATATTGTATCTTTTTTTTTTTTTTTTGGAATGTTATTTTTTAGAATCCTCTGGATAACATTGAATTGGGGTGGATACAGTTAGCAGAAATTCAATTCTATCAGCTTCACACTACAATTTCTTTTGCCTTCTGTGAGTAGATCAGTTCAGTTTTCAAATCCTTTGCTCTGTTGCTTTGCTGTATCTTTCCCCACACAACATCAATTCTATTTCTACAACCGTTCCTATGATGTTTTGAGTCAGTTACGCACATGAGCAACTCAAGCTCAAGCTTGAACATATCACAGGCTTGAAAGATTTCCTTCTTCTACCCTCTCCTCTCTGAGATTTCTTCCATATTGTCCAGCAAGCAAGTACCATGTTTTCTGGTCTTCTAGACAGAAATATGGGGGTTTCCTTAAGAGTTTATTTGGTTGTTTCATTGCACATGAAGCACCTTTGCAACTAGAACCATCTTGGATGCAAATGTGGGAGAGAAAGACAGAGGGAAAGAGGGAAGGAGGAAGGAAGGGAGAGAGAGAGAGAGGGAGAGAGAGAGGGAGAGAGAGAGAGAGAGAGAGAGAGAGAGAGAGAGAGAGAGAAATGGAAACTGACTCAGGAATTCTCTCATACTATTGCAGTTTTAGCTAGAAATGTACCGCTCCAGAGTTCCATGACTGAGACCAAACCTTGAGTCACAGCCTCAAGAGGAAGGAAAAAAAAAAAGAAAAGAAAGGAAAAAAGAAGGAAATTAAACCACATATGGCCTTTTCTCTAAATTCTGATTCCTCTCTCAATCTGTCTGCTTTTGTTCACTTCTCAGATTCCTCAGGCAATTAATTTTAAAATTTTGTTGACACACGTTAGTTGTAATCAGCAGAGAGAAGGCTGCAGTGGTTTTACTGAATCTTGGTCTTTATTTATTTATCTATTTATTTATTGCAGTACTGGGGAGTTGAATCCAGGGCCTCACACATGCTAGAGAAGTGTTCTGCCACTGAGCTGCATCCCCAGCCCTGTTTTTGTTTTTTATCTTGAGAGAGGGTCTCACTAAATTGTACAGTCTGTCTCTGACCTCGAACTTGTGATCCTTCTGCCTCATCTTCCTGAGTCACTGGGATTACAGGCATGTGCCACAGTGCCCGGCTAGCAGGGCATTTTCTAAAATGTAGTGTACAATATGCTAAGCTCTATGGAACTTTATTCCAAGTCAAATTAAACACATATTGTTTAACTTTTGCTGAAGAATAATACCTTGGGGCTGATATTACTGGTTAAGAATGTAAAACAAAACAAAACATAAAATCCCACAGACTCACTTTTCTTTTACAGAAGAATTTTATAAATGAAAATATGAATATGTACACTTTTGAATAAATAATAGCTTAGAAAAGTTTGAATCCAGTGAAAGATATTAGTGATAATATATTTCCAGGCATTCTCTCTTAGCACTTAAAATGTTCTTGACCATGACAATGCATGTTTCATATGTAATCATGTACTGTCTGATTGCCCTGAATGATTTGGTGTGAAGATATTTGAAAATTCTCCAGTTATCATTATAGTCCCACTTCTAAAATATCTTGGGAAGAGTCATTTTGAAAGCTATATACCCTTTCAAGCCATAACACTTCATTTTTCATAACTTTTTTATGAAATTATTTTATTTTATATTTTATAACTATCTTAAATGGACTCAATTTTTTAAGCAGGAAGTATGAAAATTAATTAGACTGTTTAGGACTGGGAAATCACTATAAATATGATTTATTAAATGATACTCTAATAATCATGTAAAGATGTTTATTCCTTCATTAAAAGACTTATGCTTCTTAGATCTGCTTTTTATAGTTTGTCTTTCACTCTTCTTGTTATCTGCTGTCATTTGTTATGCTGTCAGTGGGCTTGCTTTTAGCAGTTCCCTCTCTTCTAATTTTCCACATTTTCTTGTTTTTCATTGATTTATTTCTTCTAATCTGGTAACAGACTTTTAGGAAAAGCTTGAGAAGCTCACCTGACTCTATAATTTGGGCCTCATCTTGAAGATTTTGTAACATTATTTTTAGGAGTTTGCTGGAGGCACTACACATAAGTGAGGGATTAAAACTAAGTACCTTTACTCTGGGCTGGGATTTAGCTCAGTTGGTAGAGCACTGCACTACAGTCTCTGAGGTCCTGAGTTCAATTCCCAGCACCGCAAAAATGGGAGAAGGGCTTGGCAATCCACTCCAAAGGCAATCCCGAAACAGTCAGCCATTCAAAACCCTATGAGGGTCGCTATGAGTCAGATACCGACTCCACAGCACCTAACAACAACAACCTTTACTCTGGTGAAGGTATATAGTAGTTAAATAACTATTGTATTTTGCAAACTATGAAGTGAGTAAGAGTGGAATAGAAAGTTTCATTAAAATCATTACCTCTGATGGCTGGGCATGGTGTCACACACCTGTAACCCCAGCACTCAGGAGGCTGAGGCAGGAGAATTGTGAATTCAAAGCCTGCATGTGATACATAGGGAGACACTGTCTTTAAATAAGTAAATGATAAATAAATAAGTAAATGAATCAATCCTGTGCACGTGTGTATATGATTGTGGTGAAAATTAAACTTTGTGGCACAGCTAATTTAGTAAACTGAACAATTATCATCTCTTTTGCATAATATTGAGTAAGTAAGGGAAATAAGCCTATAGCCACAGCACTGTGGAATCCGATCCCACTAGATCTCGGAAGCTAAGTAGGGTCGCATCTGGTTAGTACTTGGATGGGAGACCATCTGGGAACACCAGAGGTTGTAGGCTTGGGAGAAGGACCCGGCCACCCACTCCCAAAAATCAATCAGCCATTGAAAACCCTATAAATAGCAAAGAAGCACTTACAATAGTGCGTTTCACCTGTTGTACATAGGGTCACTATGAGTTGGACATTGGCTTGACAGCACCTAACAACCACAAGGCAAATAAAAACATTTGGTGAAATATTAAACTATTCTTAACAATGCAAAGGAAGAGGAGTTGGAGTCAGGAGAAGGGTGAAGTTGTAGAGTGTTGGGACTCCAGGACTGAATGAATTTGGATATTTCACTGTTAGGTCATTCTATCAACTTTAGTGTACCAATGGTAGATAAAGGAAGCCAGCAAGCCAAATTCACTACTGCTGATTTTACAGAGGAGGAGTTTTATCCTCAGTTTATATAATGCAAGAAAAATTGTTTTGTTCTGTCTTAACCAATTAGGCAGAACTGAGGGTAGGCAGAGGGAATTCTTTATCTCACATACTATAAACTCCTGGAGAACAGGAAGCAAATTTTCATCTTTAATTCCCCAGCTTCTAGAACAATGATGGGAACATAGTTTGTGCTCAAATGAGTTGTTCCTAATTATAACTTCTGTTTTTCTTCTTGTTTTGGGCTTAATTTACTCTTCCAGTGGTTTTTTATTAAGGCAATATTCAAATAATACCTTTTCAAGCTTTCTACTTATCTATTTTTTAATATTCTAAATGTACTGGTTTAACTTCATTCCACATATTTTAATATGTTGTGATTCAATTTCACTGATTATAAAGTCCTTTCTAATTCCCTTTGTGCTTTCTTCTTTGACCCACTGATTAAACACACAAGTATATTATTTATTTTCCAAATATGTGCAGATTTCTCTGATATGTTTCATGTACTGACTTTTAGGTTGATTGCATCATAATCAGAGAACAACCTTTCTATTATTTCAATTTTTTTAACTTTTGATAATTTGTGATCCCAAACATGGTTCATCCTGATCAATTTTCAATTTGCACCTTAGAATAATGTGTATTCTGCTGTTGTTTGGTGGAGTGTACTAGTTAATTAAGTCAAGTTGGTTGAGGGTGCTGTTCAAATCTTAAAACAGTTATTAATTTTGGTTCCACTTGTTTTAGCAATTGCTAAGAGGTGTTAAAATCTCTGAATATAACTGTGTACTTATCTGTGTTTTTTTGTTTTATCAGTTTTTGCTTCATATCTTTTATTTTTATTATTTTTGCTGAACCCAGGGCCTCCTGCATACTTTGCAAGCACTCTATCACTAAGTTACAACCCCAGTCCCCCACCTTTTTGTTTTTTTATCTCGTGACAGGGTCTCACTAAGTTACAGAGGCCAATAACTTGCAATTTTTTTGCCCCCACCTGCCATCATTGCTGCAATTACAGGCGTGTGCCACCTTGCCTAGCAGCATCATATATTTTGTTGTTGTTAGGTGCCATTGAGTCAGTATCCAACTCATGGTGACCCTCATAGGGTTTTCAATGGCTGACTGTTTCGGGATTGCCTTGGGAGTGGATTGCCAGGCCCTTCTCCCATTTTTGCGGTGCTGGGAATTGAACTCGGGACCTCAGAGATAGCAGCGCAGTGCTCTACCAACTGAGCTAAATCCCAGCCCATCATATATTTTAGAGTGCTATTATTAGGTATGTTTGCAGCCGTAGCACTGTGGCTTCGGATCCTGTCAGATCTTGGAAACTAAACAGGATTGGACCTGGTTAGTACTAGGATGGGAGACTGCCTGGGAAAACCAGGTGCTGTAAGCTTGGGAGAAGGACCGGCAACCCACTCCCACCAAAAACCAATCAGCCATTAAAAACCCTATGAATAGCAGAGAGGCAATGAAAATACAATAGTGTTTGTCTGTGGTACAGGTCACTGAGTCGGATACCTACTGGATGGCACTTAACAACATTATTAGGTACATAAACACTTAAGATGTTTATGTTCTTTTAATGAATTAATCCCCTGACTAATATGAATGACCCTCTTTATCCCTGATAATTTTCTCTGAAATCTTCTTTACCTGATAGTAATATAATCCAGATTTCTTTTGGTTAGTGTCTCACGATGTATTTTTTCCATTCATTTACATTTCATCTATGTGTCTTTGTATTTAAAGTGAGTTACTTGTAGGCAGCATATGTAGTTGAGTTGAAGACTAATATGATAATATCTACCTTTTCAGTGGGTGTGTTTAAACAATTCTGCAACTAATATAATTATTGATGTGGTTGGGTTTTAAAGTACAATGTTTCTGTTTGTTTTTTCTTTGTCCTATCTATTTGTTGTTCAGTTTTTCATTTTTATGCCTTTTTGGTTTTAGTGAAATCTTTTCTTATTCTATCTTACCTTCTTTATTGGCCAATCACTCTGTTTTGTTATTTTAATGGTTTCTTTAGAGACTGTGGTATACCTCTTTAACTTATTGTCATGGTAAGTCATGATATACTACTTTACAAATAAGAGAAGAATTTCACAATGATATACTTTCATTTTTCCTCTATTGGCTTTTATGCTGCCCCTGTTGTACATTTTCTTCTGATGTATGTTTTCAAGCCCCAAATAAATTTTTACTTTAAAAATTAAAGTTATTTCTTAAAGTGTTTTTTTTAAAACGAAAAGGCCTTTCATTTTGGCCACATATTTATTAATTTATTTTTAATTTTCTAGCATTCACTTGTTGTTGTTGTTAGGTGCCCTCGAGTCGAGTCCGATTCATAGCGACCCTCATAGGGTTTTCAATGGCAGATTGTTTTCTTTTTTTTTTTTTTTTTTTTTCGGGATTGCCTTGGGAGTGGGTTGCCACATCCTTCTCCCATTTTTGTGGTGCTGGGAACCAAACTCGGGACCTCAGAGACTGCAGAGCGGCGCTCTACCAACTGAGCTAAATCCCAGCCCAGCATTCACTTATTATTGGTATATATTATTCCCACAAAATAATGCATCTCATTATGACACTTTCATACATGTACACAATGTCCTTTGATCATATTCATCCCCCATTACTTTCTCTTTCTCCTTTTCCCTTATTGTCATATTTGCTATTTTAATGCTCTTATGTGGGTCCACATTTCAATTTGCTATCATTTTCCTTCTGCCTGAAGGACATCCTTTAACATTTTTGGTATTGTACATCTGCTGGTGATATTTTTTCTTTTGTTGTAAGCAGGACAACCTTTATTTTGCTTTGACATTTTTGATATAGAATTTTAGGTAAACATATTTTTTCAGTACTTTAAAGATATTGCTCCACTGTTAACTGTGTTGCACTGTTTTCAATGAGATATCTTCTGTGATTCTTACATTTTCCCTTGTACATAAGGTGCAGTTTTTTCCTTTGGCTGCTTTCAAGATTTTTTTCTTTTTCTCTAGATTTCAGCAACTAGATCGTGAAATACCCTGGTCCCATTTTCTTCATCTTTCTTATTCTTAGGATTTGTTAAGCTTCTTGACTGTAATATGAGTTTACAGTTTCCATCAAATTTGGAAAGTTTTCAATTGTTAATTTTTAAATGTTTTTCCTCTTTCCACCATTTAGAATCAAGAAATATATATGACAGGTTAAATGATATTGTTCCACAGATCACTGAAAATCCATTCATATTTTTACATATTTTTTTCTAATTTTTCATTTTGGATGACTTGTATGTATTCAAGCTCTCAAATCTTTTTTCTGTTGCAATATCTACTCTTTTACTAAAACCAGCCTGTGCACTTGTCATTTCACTTACTGTTACATTTCTAAAATTTCACTATGGATCATTAAACATTATCTTCCATTTCTTTACTCACCCTCCTTGTGTGTTCCTCTATCTTTTTGAACATATAGAATGCATTCTGTTGTTATAAAAGTTTTCTCCCTGAGATCTGAATTATATATTTTCCTGTTTGTATGCTGAGTGATATTTCATTTAATGGAAGACACTGAATTTTGTTGTTAAATGCTGGATATTTTTGTAGTGTTTAAATATGTTTAAATACCTTTGTTCTGGGATTATATTTATTTAAAGTGATTTCATACTTTTGAGGTTTGCTTTTGTGTGGTAAATCTAGAATTGCTTTTATTCTAGAGCTACTATATTTTGCTCCATTACTGAGACAATACCCTCTGTAAACCCTCCTAAATGCCCCCTGAAATATGAAGTTTTCTAATTTGGCTAGTGAGAACATAACCTATTCCTGGCCCTGGGTGAGCTTTGAGGATTGTTTGTCTGCTCATTTCTGGTTGTTCTTTCTCTGTCCTCAATATTTTGTTCACACACTTATGCTGGTCAGTGCTTAGCCAAAGATTCCTTTTTTAAATCTCTTGAGCACGTTTTCCTCTATATATATATCCTATGCCTCAAAATCTAACCATTTTTCCTTCCATAAACTCTGAACTCTGTCTCCCCAACTCAGAGATATTCCTAGGATGCTTGGATTGCTTCATCCAAATCTATCATCTGGAAGATCCCTAGGCAGTGAACTGGGACCCTCATAGGAATAATCTTGATGATTTTCCTTCTTTCAGGAATCATGGTCCTGTGCTGTCTATTGTCAAAGGTCTGAAATCCATTGCTTTCTACATTTTTTCTATTTTTTTGTTTCTTCATTTTAGATAGTTAAGATGAGAGAGTAAATCCTGTTTGAGTGGCCTTTTGGAGTGGTGGGTGGGAGCACTTTAGGAGCCAGGACACCCTAGTACCTATTAAGCATGATGACTTGATAGTTTTGTAATCTTAGCAGAGACAAGTGAACTCCAGAAACTGAGTTCCCTCATCTGGAAAATAGGGCTATAAAAGTGTCTTACTCTTCTTCTTGTAATAAGTTCTCTTCATTAAAATACTTGCTAAACTATAATGTGCTATGTAAAGTGTATTTGTGTTAATAGTCAACATTCATATTACCAACTGGTCATTCCTACTGACAATGATTATTTTAACATACACCAACCCAGTCCTACACCATTTGTACATAAACTTCAAATGAAGGAAACATACATTATTCTGTTATCATAGCAAAAGGAAGACTGACCCTGTGATGTTTGTCTACACGATGAGAGTTTGATCTTTTAAAATGTAGAATAATGCAAAAGTTAAGCATAAAGCTAGTGGTCAGGGTGCCCACATATATAGATGACTGCAGAATTCTTTAGTGTAAGCAATATTGAAAAAAAAGATATTAAATTAAGTGAATCGTTTTATTAAAATTGAGCTATTAAATAATGTTTTATTTAGCAAAAGCTTAATTAAATATACAGCAGTGAACTTATACTTCAAACTTAATGAAATTGGAAGATGTGTAAAATAATTACTATTGTAAATGTGTTCTCAGAAGCTGTCACTTTATCATTTACACTTAATGATCCATATCTTCACGAAAAGCCATTCTGTTTACTTAATTTTACTTAATTTTACAATTAACTTGCCAGAATTTACAGAAATTGCACAAAATATATTCTGGCATTTTTTAAGCATAAAGTCTACTAACAGACACCTATTCTAATACTATGCAAGGATATTCATTTTTGGTTTATTGGGCTATATTTTACTCGAATGCACTGTACACATCTCATCTTTTTAGAGATACAACTGGCTTCTATCACTTATGAAACAGGAGATATTAAAAAACAATTTAATACATTCACTTTCTCTGGGCACAAGGAAATTGTGCACTGACCAAATTTTTAAAGAATACTTAACAATTCTGTGTAAATTAACATTCATGTTTGTCAGCTAAATGAAAACTAAATGTATATTCATAGTGAAATGAATACAAATTGCCAGACAATTTTATGTACACATCCTCTACATAAATACATACAAATGTATACATCTATCACCATGTCTGTCAACTTATCATGCTTTGGGGGCTTGTGTGTTGCTGTGAAGCCAAAAGATATGCCACCAGTGTTTCAGATACCACAAAGGCCACCCATGGTAGACAGGTTTCAATTGAGCTTCCAGACTAAGATAGACTAAGGAAAAGGACCCAACAGCCCACTCCCAAAACAATTAGCCATTGAAAGCTCTATGAATAGCAGAGAAACACTGTCAAATCTAGTGCTAGAAAATGAGCTCCCCAGGTTGGAAGGCACTGAAAAGATGACTGGGGAAGAGTTGCTTCCTTAAAGTAGAGTTGACCTTAATGATGGGAATGGAGTAAAGCCACTAGGACCTCCACTTGCTGATGTGGCATGACTCAAAATGAGAAGAAACACAGTGGATAAAACAATAGGCTCAAACATAAAATGATAATGTGCATAGCACAGTGCTGAGTAGTGTTTTGTTCTGCTGTACTTAGAGTCACTATGAGTCAAATCCAATTCGACAGCATCTAACAAGATATACATCTAACACCTGTAATCCTCGCTACTCAGGAGACAGAAGCAGGAGGATTGTAAATTTAAGGCCAGAGGCATCCTGTGCAACTTAGGGAGATCCTGTCTCAAAATTAAAAAAAAATGGGGGCTGGGGGTGCATCTCAATGGTACAGCAGTTTCTTAGGATGTGTGAGGCCATCAGCTCAATTACCCAATACTGCGTGTGTGTGCGTGCATGTGTGTGTGTGTATACATATGTATATACGTCTTAGATCAGTTTCATATACAGGGATACACTAACACACAACACACTCTTGTGGCTGTATCTCTAATATCCAAATTCTAAAGAATTTATGAAATTTTTGAACCAGAGAAAAAATTATTAGCAAGTAAATACCTTAGATCTTACAATGTTTCATCTGTGATAATAATTTGTTAGCTTCTAATGACACTTGCCTTTATCATGTTATTAAAATTAAAAATACCTAAACCATAAATACATTCTCATATATTCAGATATAAAAATTCATATTATTATAAAAGAACAAAGATCAATTTCAAACAGATAAGCAGTTGGATGACAGAAATATAAACAGAGCTTCAGCTGAATAATTAATTTATCTGTGTCTTTAGCTCTTCTTTAATATGGTACCAAATGTGTACATCCATACACAATATATGACAAGTGACCAGTGATTTATAGCATCTCTTGATGAACTAGGTCCTTAATCCATTATATATTTCTTGACTAAATTATTTTTTTAGCCCTTAAGCCCTAAAAAATAACTAAATCAGTTTTACCTTTCACTGGTCTGTGTTTGCACTACCACAAGCATTAACTGCTAGCATTTCACAATCTCACAATTCAAGTATAAGTTAATGCCTTAGAAATGTAGGCTGCATTTTAATTTACTATTGAGGGAATCTGTATAAAATTTACCATAATTTCATGTTGGAAAAGTGATTATAAGTAATTTATTAATTATGTAAAATTAATCTATATGTCTCTTAAATTTCACTATATTGAAATTTTATCCTTTATATTCACTATATTGAAAATATTGAAATTTTATCATATCCTTTATATATGAAATTTTATGTAGTTCTCTCTCAATGTTTTTTTATCATATCCTTTATATATGAAATTTTAGTAGTTCTCTCTCAATGTTTTTTCATCATTCACATAACTCCATCCTACCTCTCCTCTTACCCTACTTCTAGAAAGAATGTTCGTTGGTGGTTAAAGTTTGTTTTAAAAGGTTAGTATGTTTTAAAAGGTTTTCTTCACTTAGACTAGATATTATTTTAGTGTTTTCTGAATCAAAATTGCACAGTGTATGTTAAGGTCAGTTTTGTCTCGCTGCAAAGAGTTGGATTATCCAATTTTCTGATACCTCATATTCCTGCTTTTATATCAATGTATAAAAATCTAAGA
>VMDO01040610.1:0-11799 GCA_007922755.1 Pedetes capensis | reverse complement strand
TGCTTTTCGCCTAACACGGGGAAAGACATCTTGCGTAACGTGTATTTGCAGAAAAGCATGCATTGAACCAGCAGGGGAGAAGGCACTCCCGTGAACACGTCTTGGGCAGAGTGGCGCCAGATTTCAGTGTGCCTGTCTTCTTCTTGCCTGGATTTCACTGACCCAGGCGGTCAGATCTGTAAGTGCACTCAGTGTGTTCACGGCAAGAACAAATGTCAGTACCTCGTCAAGCAAAATCCAATGAACTTTGTTATAGGGTTGTGGAGGGAACACTGTTTGCTCGAAAGAGAACATTATTTCTGCTTTCCAGCATTGGCCATCACGGGTTTACAGAGACGGAGATGTATTTCGCCTGACACGGGGAAAGGCCTTGTGCGGAAAGGCAAATGTTTTATTGCAACGGATACAGGAAAGCATTAGTGCAGAGGTTCAGCCTGTAGACTCCCTAGGCAGAAATAAACTAGTTTTTACTACCCCACGCTTGTCCTCACAGGTTTCACAGAAAAGCACTGATACAAAGTACAGTTATCGTATTGGAGAGAAGGAAGAACATGAACCTGTTGTACAGCAAAAAGGAATGAAGATTCAGTGAAGGCTTGCCTGCACCAAAGTTTTTTCGCAAGGAGGAATATTATTTGCACTTCCCAGTCTTGCCGCACACGGGAGTTCAGAGAGAGTTATGCTTTTCGCCTAACGCGGGCAAAGACATCTTGCGCAAAGGTGTACTTTGCAAAAAAACAGGCAGTGAACGAGTGGGGGAGAAGGCACTACGCTCGAACCCTTCTTGCTCAGAGAGGCAACAGATTTCAGTGTGCCTGTCCTATTCTTGACTGGATTTCACTCACACAGGCACACAGATCTGTAACTGCCCTCAGTATGGTAGGGGTAAGAACAAATGTCAATAGCTTGGAAAGCAAAATCCAATAAACATTTGTTCATGGGTTGTAGAGGGAACACTGTTTGCTCGAAAGGGAACATTATTTCTCTTGGCCAGCGTTGGCCAACACGGGCTTCCCTAGATGGAGATGTATTTCGCCCGACACGGGTAAAGGCCTTGTGCGGAAAGGCGAATGTTTTATTACAACTGAAACACGCCTGCAGTAACACAGACATTCAACATGTAGACTCCATAGGAAGAAATACACTATTTTCCACTACCCTGCGCTTGGTCCTCACAGGGTTTCACAGACAAGCTCAGGTATCACCTAGTAGGAATGTAAATATTGGATCCACAGAAGAACATCAACCTGTTGTAGAGCAAAAGGTAATGATGATTTATTGAAGACGTGCTTGCAACAACGTTGTTTCTCAAGGCGGAAAATTATTTGCCCTTCCCAGTTTTGCTGAACACGGGAGTTCAGAGATAGTTATGCTTTTTGCCTAACACGGGGAAAGACATCTTGCGTAACGTGTATTTGCAGAAAAACATGCATTGAACCATGGGAAGGGATGAGGCACTACCCATGAACACGTCTTGGGGAGAGTGGCACCAGATTTTAGTGTGCCTGTCCTATTCTTGCCTGGATTTCACTGACACAGGCAGACAGATCTGTAACTGCACTCAGTGTGTTCGCGGCAAGAACAAATGTCAGTACCTCGTCAAGCCAAATCCAATGAACTTTTGTTCAAGCGTTTGCATGGTTCGCTGCAAAATACACCTTTTCGCAAGATGTCTTTTCCGTGTTAGGCGAAAAGCATAACTCTCTCTGAAGTCCCGTGTTCGCCAAGACTGGGAAGGGCAAATAATTTTCCGCCCTGAGAAACAACTTTGCTGCAAGCACGGCTTCAATAAATCATCATTACCTTTTGCTCTACAACAGGTTGATGTTCTTCTTTGGATCCAATATTTACATTCCAACTAGGTGATACCGGAGCTTGTTTGTGAAACCCTGTGAGGACCAAGCGTGGGGTAGTGGAATCTAGTGTATTTCTTCCTACGGAGTCTATATGTTGAATGTCTGTGTTACTGCAACCAAGGTTTGGCCATGGTTTGGTTAAAAAGAAGAAACCAAAAAGAGCACATACATCATAAACAAAACAGTAAGAAAGTGGCAACATTATGTACCTAAATGCTGCATGTAAATGTTAGACAACAAGCCCTTCAGGACAAGGAAAAAGCAAAAATAAATAAATAAATAACCAATTTAAAAAACCTATATCAAGTGTTAACAGTGGTAACAATTGAAATACAATCTATGAAATTACTATTATACCTCCTTGGACTTTTCTTTGTTACTTCCTTTTGCTTTCTTTTCCTCTCTATGCTTTATCTGTTGAGGACTTGGTTTTCTTTGTCCTTTTAAATTAGCTCAGAGGAACCCATTACCTCAAGCTGTCTCTCTACGTAGCCCAGACTGGCCTCAATATCAAAAGCCTTCTGCTTCAGCCTCCTGAGCACAGGAATTACAGGTGTGCATCTCCACGTTTAGTTTCTTAAAACTGTTTGTTTGTTTGTTCTTTGTGGTACTGGGGAGTTGAACCTAGGATCTTGTGCATGTTCGGCAAGTGCTGTATTACTGAGCCACACTCCTAGCCCCACATATATATATATAATATATATATAATATATAATATATATAATATATTAATATATTAATATATTAATATATAATATATATTATATATTATATATTTTATATAATATATTATATTATATATTATATATATTATATATATATTATATATTATATATATAATATAAATATATAGATAAATAAATAAATAAATAAATATATATCTTTTTGAGATAGAGTCCTGCTAAGTTGCACAGTCTACCTCAAACTTATGATACCCTGTCTCAGCCTCCAGAGTGTCTGGGATGATAGGTATATACTACCACACCTAGCTTTAAAACTGGTGTTTACCATAGAAAGTGGTAATAGAAGTTTAAAAATCATCCCTATTAATCATTATTATCATTAGTAGTAGTAGCATTATTATTATTATTATTATTATTATTATTATTAGTAGTAGTAGTAGTAGTAGTAGTAGTATATGTATCTTTGCAGTTCTGGGGATTGAACCCAGGGCCTTGTGCATGCCAAGCAAGTCCTTCATCACTGGGTTACATCCCAGCCCACTACTATTGATTCCTGTTAACAATTAAATTATCTTTTAGTCTTGGTTTAGGGAAAAATTGACCTCCACCAGCTCCACTCACCCATCTAAAAATGCTGTTGAACCCCCGTGTTTATTCCCCTAGTGGTTCCCACTATGATACATCATTTAATCATGACATGTATGTCTTCAGTGAACATTTTAGAGCACATCCCTGTGTTTATGTGCCACTGTTCCTAACAATGACTTCTGCAGCCTTGGACCCCTGTTGATGCATTCTTTCAAAGCTTCCATTTCTTGAAATGTCCTTCTAAAGGGGAAAAATCAGCTGGGATTCTTCCTTTCTGGTGCTAATTCCTTTTCCTTCATATTATGAGCCTTTTCTTTCAAACCATTCTCTTTTTCTAATCATTGATAAGTGATGTTCAAGGACATTTTATTCTAGCCTCTTGAAAGATCTTTCTATCCCCCCACCAACCACTTACCAAGTAGTACACTCATATTTATATGATCTATTTGATTGCATCTCTGAATTCAGAGTTGGCAAGTAGATATGGAGGGAAATGTCACAGAGGATCATGTTGCTCTCTGAGCTTTACAAACATTATGTCATCTTACCCACACATTTGGCAGGAAATTGATGCTCAGAACAGTAATGGAGCCTGAATTAAGATAAGTGGCATGGCAGGATTTGAGCTCCAAGCTGGTGACCCCAGAGGCCCTTTCCTCAACCACAATGACACTGTACTTTCTCCATGATCATCTTAGTCATTCTTTACCCTTGGGCCTTGTTTTTTTATTTGATTAGTTGCTAGGCACATTGAGGTTTGGCTTTTTGTTTTGTTTTATTTATTTTTGCATTATGAATAACTGTGATTAATTTAGCTCTACTTAAATCTTCTATGCTTGTCTCTTGGTACTGCTATTTGCCTTCCTCTAAAATGGAATTTTAATTCAGCTGAAGAACAAAATGTGCCTATCTTATGTCAACCCCCATTTTCCTGGAGTCCTCCATTATTAATGATTTGAAGTAAATCCTTGCTGTTACATCCCAAACATCACCCCCATATATGTGTATACTCACACTATTTTAATAAAGATTTAATTTTACAAAAATGGGATTATATCATGGCTATATATATTTCTATTTTAGTATATATAGATCATATTCTTTCTTTTTAATGGTAATATACTATCATAACATCCATTGAATGGTGGCACATAACAACATATTATTGTGTGGATATACCATATAACATCCTATGTCATTTATCATTCTCTTATTATTGGGTATTTAGTTTCCTTTTAATATTTTTCTATTATCTATGCAACAAATTTCTTTTTGCATGTGTATTTTCATATAAATTCAAACACTTGTGTAGGATTTCTTAGAAGTAGGGCTTGTACACTGAAGGATAGTAACACAACTATTAAACATCACCCATATGCTCTCCTTTGGGTTTGGCTCAGTTGGTAGAGTGCTGCTCTGCACTCTCTGAGGACCTGGGTTCAATCTCCACTACCGCAAAAACAGGAGAAGGATGCAGCAATCTACTCCCCAAGGAATCCTGAAACAATCAGCCATTGAAAATCCTCTGATGGTTGCTATGAGTCGACCTAACAGCAACAACGTATGCCCCCTTGAGGGAAGGAAATATTTTCCTCTTTTCTTCCTTCAGGATAAGTGCTATCAAGTCAGTTGGACATTTGTAATTCTTCAGGATTTTTCCATTTCTTCTTCTTCTTTTTTTTCCTTTAATGATGTTTTCCTTTTGTTGGTAAAATATTGATTTTTAAAATTTCATTTTGCCACAATCAACCAAAATTTAAAAGCAACAAAAAGTTGAACTTGACAACAGTAATCACTGTAACAAATCAGCTTTGGATTTTTCTGTGCTGGCCTCCACTGCTTGCATGTGTATAATTTAGAAATATTTTTATTATTTATCTATGATTTTTTTGGGGGGTGGGAGTTTGTTGTAGTTATTTTTAATTTAGCACTTTTTTCCCCCAGTACCAAGAAGTGCTGCCAGGTAGGCACTCTAGCCCAGAGCTGCACCCCAGCCCCTCCCTTCTTAAAAAATATTTTATTTTGAAGCATGGTCTTACTAAGTTCTTGCAGCCTGCCTTGACCTCAGCCTTCCAAGTCATGAGTTATAGGCATGTGCCACAGCACCTGTCTCATTTATGATTTTAAAAGCAATATATACTTTCGCCAAATTTCCTGAGTATAAGATTGCCCACCTAATAATTTATACTTAAAATGGTTGCATAATGTTCCTTTTGGTTGTGCAGTTTACTTAATCATTCTTTTATTGTTGGACATACAGATGATCCAGATTGTTGAACATCCAGCTGCCTCCAAGCATACCTGAGAGAACTAAATGAAAGAGCATAGTAGGAAACCCAGCCTTGGGTCTGACTCAGAAGGGATCTCCATTACCATTCTCTTGTCGCTCCCTTCAACATCACCAGTCACAAGATTCCAGTCTCCCAGAGAATCCAGCCCTAACGGCCTCCACTCCCCCTCTGGGGGCCACCCCAGAACATTCCCCAATATCCACACCTTCCAAAGGTGCCCTCAATCCTGGCCCTGTGAGACTCTCGTTTCCCAGAATGTGGTGTGCTGAAGTGACAACCCTTCATCAGGGCTGCAATGCAGAGGAAGTAGAGGTGTCCCACTGAGCACCGGCAGATCCAAAGGTAACAAGAACGCAGAGATGCTCTTTCCTTCCAAAGAGGCCTTCTTTAAGAAAACCTGGCTGTGGGGGGCCGCATAGTGCAAGTCTGGACTGGTATAATGTGGACTGCAGCCTGGACAGGAGTGTGTACAGTGGACCTTCTCTACCCTTCAAGGTTAAATTCACCATCTCCCTCTTCCACATAATAGGGCCCTGCTAGCACTGTAATAAAATGTGGACATGTAGCAATGGGTCCAGCACGCCGGGGTCTCACACCTTACCAGGAAAGATGGATGCTGAGCGAGCACTGTGCTGTGCTTTTACTGCCCTTGCTCCTCAGAGCTGGCTCTCAGAAGGCTGGGAATATCTTCAGAACAGCAACTTCAGAACAACTAACAATGGAAAATAAATGATAAAAATGCTTGGTTGCTTCTTGTCCTCCTTTGCTTCCTATACCTACAGAGGCATCAGGATGGAAAGAACAAAGATTCTGAGATATTATAGGAACTGGGTTCAACTCCCATTGCTATCTGTTACTAGCTGGCTCCTTCTGGGTGATTTACTCTGAGCCTCATGTGCCCCCTTACTAAGTTGGGACAATAATACCTCCTCTGGAGAGTTATTGTGAGGATTAAATGAGGCAATTACTGTTAATGTATTATAGGAGCTAACATGAAGTAAACCTGTGAATGTTGCTTTCATTGTTGCAGACCATTTAACCTTGCATGAGAGGCCAAGGAAGCTGTTTTCCAAAAGTAGGATGTCTGTTCATTTGAGACAATGAGTATAGTAAGGAAGAGTGAAATTTTAGGTCTAGAAGGAAACTTAGCCTAATTTCTTAATTTTCCTGGCAAGAAAATTGAGGCCCACAGAACTCAGATGACTTCCCTTAAGTCACATAAGTCATTTACCGGTAGGGTTGAAAATGAAGCCAGGCCCCTGCCCCCCAACCTGATTCTAGCATTCAGAGTATGTCAGGCAGCCTTTCCTAGAACCCCATGGCTAGCCTCTCTCAGAGAAGGGGGGGCCTTCATGGCATAGTTCATCTAAGGTCCCTGTCCAGGAAGAATATGGATTCTAAGGGCATCAGCTGGAGAGAGTCCCAGGCCTTTCCAGCTTCTGAGGTCTAGACAGGAAGGTGGTCTGCTCCCTTTGTCACTTTCCATTGCAGGCCTGGCCAGGATAGAATGGCTTTCAGATGATGGTGAGGAGGTTGTCTCTGGGGTTAGGGTAACACAGGCCTTCTCCTCCCCCTGACAGAGCCAGATCCTGGTGGGACATGGAGGGAGTGAGCAAGGACCCAGGGAAATGAGAAGGGAGGGTCACACAGGGGACAAGTCTGATTTAGGAACAAATCATTTAACATTATTTAAACCTCATGTATCCTGAACTCCTCAGAATATGGAGCGCTGACATCAGAGCCTCAACTTCTCTTACTAATAGTTTAATAACAAGATTATTAGATGCCAGGCACAGTTAAGTGCTGCCCATACATTATCTTTTCCTGAGCTCTTGCAACCTGTTTTGTTTTTTATTTTTTTTGCTGTACTGGGAGTTGGACCCAGAACCACACACATACTAGCCGCGTGCTGTACCACGGGGCTGCACCTCCAGCCCTGCCCCCACTATTATACCTTTTTTATTGTGAGACAGAGGTGCAGGGTGCCTCTGGCCTTGAACCTGTCATCTGCCTTCCTGAGTGTCCTGAGTTGCTGGGATTATAGACATGCACCATGGCGCCTGGCTGCAACCTGCTTTTGAGAGTCAGGATAAAGTGGTAGGTAAGGGCATGGTCTCTGGCTAAGCTTTCAAATCTGGTTACATTCTGTGTAACTTGATTAAGCTGTTTAAGCATCTTTGTGTTTCAGTTTCCTTGGCTGTAAATGGGGGTTATGGTGGTACTTATCTTGTGGCTTGTTCTAAGGACTGAGGTACTACATTTCAAGCACTTACAATAGCTTTGGGAGTACAGCAAGCTCTGTGTGCATAGGTTGTTATTATCTTGTTGTCATCTTATTAGGGATCTTCTCTTACTCACCTAAAGAGTCCCTCCTAGTCACTCACCATCATTTTATATTATTATCTTCAAAGTGTTTATGGTCTTGGGTCTTGTTCTGTTAACTTGCTTATTACTTGATGCTTCCGTTAACCTGTACATTGCACAGGAGCTGGACCTATGCCTGGGACATAATAGATGCTCATCACACATTTATTGAGTTGAATTATTTCATTGGATCTTCCCAATGCCTATGATACTCACAATCTCCCCAGTTTATGGAGGAACAAACTGAGGCACAAACAGTTCCTTTGATTGCTTAAGGTCACCTAGCTAGGACTCAAACCCAATTTTATTCCAGAGCCTGGACTCTTAAGCACCAAGATGGATTGGATCATCTTACCAAAAGCTCTTAACAAGGAAGTAGGAAGGATGCCACATCTGGTCAATTTTCTCTTCTCTCAGTGGGAGCAGAAGTTGGGGCTGGAAAGTTGGAACAAGAAGCAATGATTCAATTTTCATTTCTTGCCTCCAGGGCTCAACCCAGCACCTCCTGTCTTCATTTTCCCCCAGCCCCAAAGCCTTTCCACCCAACTCTCATCCTCTTCTTCTTCATCCTCACCATTCCTTCTGTCTCCCCCTATCCACCCAATTTTGTCTCCATCTCTTTTAGGCTCATCCTCATCCCTATCCCTGTGAGGCAGGGCTTGGGTTGCCCTTTATCTTTGGGCTTGAGACCAATATCTGTAACCCAGAGTAGAGAAAATGTGTTTTCTTTTACGCTGTTAATATAAAGATTTCCACACATCTCTCCAGACTCATCCTCTCCAATCCTCTTTCTCTGGGACATTTTTGTAGCCTGCCTTGTTTACATATTTTTCAGAATGTAACCTCTTCTCCCCACACATTTGGGTGGTAATGATTTCATTTCCTCACTCCGCATGGGCATTGCCTGATGGCTGCCTGTTCTCGTCATGCAGCCCACTCCCAGTGAGAGTCTGCTAGAAGGTCTCAGAAAGGTTGGGACCAGCTTAGGGTCCTGGCAAATGGCCAGGCTGATGATACTTCTATCACATGTGTGAGCCCTTGACTTTATCCCACTTGTTCAGTGGTTTTCTGGGAATCTGTGCAGGGTTAAGCAGAGCAGCCAGGTCATGTGAATATACACCTAGCACTGATGTCTACAGCCTGGCTGGAAGGTGGGGTCAGCACTGAGGCCAAGCAAGCTGAGAGACAACCGAGGCTACTCAAGATCATGATGGCAGGTCCCTTGGTGCAGCTGGGCAGGCACTTGGCATAGCCTGGGGTCAGGGCAAGAGTTGTCTGGAGGTATATCTTCAGTGAACATAGAATCTTTGGGAGACCTTCACTTCCTCTGGTATGGAAGGGAGGAGAGGGTTGAGGAACATTCGGGATAATCATTAACAATGATTAACAATCATGTTAATGCCATTCTCCAGCCCAGCAAGGATACATGAAGTAGGATGGGACTGATACATATTTTGAACAGTTTTTTGAAAGGAATAGGAAGATCAGACACTGATGGATCAGAGCTGAGAATAAAGCTAAAGCTGAGACTCAGGGGCTGGAGCTCAGGATGAAGGACTGGTGTGCACTTGGTGAGGGGAAGGAGGGCCGGAGGGCAGGAGGCCTGAGACTGTTCATAAACAGGTGGTCTAATGATCACTACATGCTGTGATTGTATAATATACTTATACATTTTCTCATCTGTATAATTATCTGGGACAATATTGTTATCTGAATTCTCAATACCATCACAGATATTCCCATAAATAAGGAAACAGGCCCAAACAATTTAAAAGATTTTCTTTTGTACTATTTATAGGTAAAATTGGCACCAGACCCCTAGGTCTCTTGGGTCCTAATCTGGCATGTCTGGATTTGTTGGAGAAATATCTTCAATAGAGAGGGCTGGGAACTGAGATATGTGGCCTCTGTAAATCTGATGAGGAGGGGATCCTGCCTCAGGGTTATGGAGTTGGCCTGAAATGCTCCCTATTACAGATTCCACTGGAGAAAGAACTCCAGGGCCCAGAAATGCTACCCCTAGATATATATCCAAGAGATATGAGTAAATATGTTCACCAAAAGAAATGTACAAGAATGTTCATAACACCTTTATTCACAATCACCAAAACCCAGAAACAGCCCAAATGTCCATCAACAAAAGAATGGATAAACAAACTGTAGTACATCTCTATAATGGGATACTACTCAACAATAAAAGGAACTACTGATTGACAGGATGGCGTGAATGAATCACAAAGGCATTATGACAAGCTAGAAGCCAGGCTTCAAAGAGGGCATTCAGTACAAGCCAAGCTGTAGTGACAGAAATCACATTAGTAGTTGCTTCCAGGAGTTGTGGAGGAGAGTGCCTGGAAGGGGGTACAAGAGAAGTTTCTGGGATGGTGGAAATGTTGAAATGTTTTATACCTGGACCTATGTCGTGGTATAACATCTGCATGATTACTTTAAGATTTGTGCACCTTCCTACAATATCTGCAAGTATACCCTAATTTGAAATATTTTATGGCTCAACTTTTAGGAAAAAGCTAGGTGAAGAAGGAAAAGGTAGGGTCTTAACGAGGGTGGGTGTAACATTGCAGGTTGCCTAATGTGTAAGGTGACAAGGTGACCTGATCCTCCTGGTATAAGAGACTTCCAGTGCTAAATCAGGGAGAGTCCTGGGCAAGGAGGACACCTGGCCACCCAGCTCCCCTGAGAGGAAGTTTCGGATATCTGGCAGAGAGGCTGTACTCCCTTGGTCCCAAAACCCAGTGATGCTCCAGCAGGCTAAGGGAGACGGGCCTGCCAAGGGGCCAGGGCAGCGGGCATCACTGGCTGATGTCAGGAGCATCAGGGCTGGGGAGGCAGCTTTGTCTCCTGGTGTCCCCAAGGCTCCCAACCTTTGAGGAGCAGTGAGGGGTGGGGCTGGGGCTGCTTCTTTTTGGAGTTGGAGGGAACAGTCCCCTTCAGCCTCCTCACTTGAGGGTGACTGAATGGAGGCAGTTGGGCCATCTAGCATCATAGCTTCTGAGCTGGGCTCTGAGAAGATTGTCACTCAGAGGTACCCTACTTCTTCCTTCCTCAAATGCCTCAGCCAAGAAAATACCAAAACAAACCACCAGATTTGGGGAAGCAAAACAGAGACATGGGGACCTATCAGAGGTGACCAATATTGTATCTTTTTACCTCCACAATTGTCACAAGCAGAGACTGTCCCCTTCCCACTCTGCTACCACTACCTGCTGTGGCTTGAGGGGGGGATAAGGGTGGCTTCTCTATCTTCCCAGAACATGAGACAGATAGGGCAATGAGAGAGGTGCCCCAGGCTGATTCCAACAGAAATTGTCAGCAGGGCTGGGTAGCAGAGGTCTGTAGAGGGAGGGCTAAAGATGGGATGCCGGAGCCAGGGAGCGCTGGCTCAAAAGTTCTCATAGTGGTGCATGAAGTGGGCTCGGTCCTGCCTGTTGATGAGCTGGCAGGCCTTCTCTATATTCTTGGTCATCCCTGGAGGGCCGCAGCTGAACACCCCAATCTTGTGTACCTGTCAGGTGATTGGAGGGAGAAGAGGCCTGGAGCCTCGAGACACCCATTCTCCAGGAAAAACTGCTTCTCCAGCCTGACCACAATGCCCAGAGTTCTGCCCCGGACCCTGAGAAGGAGGCTTGAGCCATGCAGGGAGATCAAAGTCCTCCTAGAACACTTGACTCCACCCCGGGACTGGCGGGGCTGGCAGCTGGCATGGGGGTTCCTTTCCTGGGATTAAGCTGCAGGGTGCTTGAGGGCCAAGGTGTCATGGCAGGGGAAGCCCAGAGTCCTAGGCTGGGAGTGAGTTGACCGACCTGTGGGTGAACCTCCTGCAGGGAGTTGAGGAAGGGCTCAAAGGGTGGGCGGCCAAAGTGGGTGATGGAGCGCAGGCCTGTGAACAGACTCCGGTTCAGAACCTTCTGGAAGTGCCGCTCACAGATGTACTGGGGAGGAAGCAGTGCAGGAAGGTCACAGCCAGGCATGGCCAGGGTCACCTCCTAGCACAACGGT
>VMDO01040609.1:0-11775 GCA_007922755.1 Pedetes capensis | reverse complement strand
ATTTCCTTCTCTTCTTGTTTGGAATTGGTATAAAGAAAGGCTATTGATTTTTGTATGTTAATTTTGTAGCCTGCAACTTTGCTGAAGGAATTAATTAGATCCAGAAGTTTTTTGATTGAGGTTTTGGGGTCTTTCAGGTATAAAATCATATCATCTGCAAATAATGATAATTTGACCTCTTCCTTGCCAATCTGTATCCCTTTGATTTCTTTCTCTTGTCTGATTGCCCTTACACAGCAGTTTTGAACAAACTGCACACGTCACAATAACTGTATTTTGAAGGTATTTTCAAAATACGAGCATGCTGGCCTACAACCTTTCCCTTCTCCATCAATCCAGGGGCCTATAATGCTCAAACTTTCAGAAGGCAAGCTTTTCTATGAATTCTAACACAAAATGCACAGAATGTATTAGTTTACTAAGTACTTTTGTCATACACTGGCAACTTCTCTAACTTCTAGAAAGACTAGATGTGAATTAGGATTCATTTGTCCTTTACATGCACAACAAAAGAGAACAATGATTACTATCCTCACTGTAAGCACACTAGTTAGCCCTCTACTTTTCCTTCTTCTCCTGGGAACCAGGGCATAAACATATATGGACAACTCAAGAGAGGTTTGTCTGTTCTCCCCAAAATAACATTTCATATGAATTCTAACAGAAAGGTATTTACACAACATGTTATTTTACTACTTCTATTTCAAAATATATCAGGCCCTTCAGAGCATCTAGAAAGACTAGATTATTTCCCAAAAAGTACTTAGCATTGCCAACTACATATCTGAGGAACACAGCTTTATATATGAGAAATAAAATGCACACAGAGAACAGTTTCAGCTGAGCTTCCAGACTAAGACAGACTAGGTAGAAGCACCCAGCAGTCCACTCCCAAAACAATTAGCCACTGAAAGCCTCATGAGTAGCAGAGAAGCATTGTCAAATATAGTGCTGGAAAATGAGCCCCCGAGGCTGGAAGGCATTCAAGAAACGACAGGGGAAGAGTTGCCTCCTCAAAGTAGAGTTGATCTTAATGACATGAACTCCTTTTGCTGATATGTTGCCACTGAAAATGAGGAGGAACACAGTGTGTGCAACCTTGGGCTAAAACATAAAAAGATGGTGTGCGTGGGACAACATCGGGGAGTGTTTTATTGGGCTGTACATAGGGTTGCTATGAGTTGGACCAAGTCAATGGCACCTAACATCAATGAGGAATAAAATGCACATGTAGCACTGTGGTTACAATATGAAAGCACTCTCCCTGTGGTCAGCCTACCAATGACCTTGTCCCCTTCCTTGTCTCCATCTTCTGCTGGTGTCCTTTAACCCACTGAACAACAGGACCAGCTTCAAGCTTCGCTCATGGTGTCCTTCTGGAGGTAGTCTAACAACTCCACTTCAAAAAGTCACTTCCAGAATACATTCCTATGTGTTTTTTGTTTTGTTTTCTTTTGCTTTGTTTTTATTCTGTTATGTTTTAAACAATGGGCACCTACAAGACATGTGATTTTCTACCTGTACCTTATCACACCAGGGCAGCCTCTTTCCACCTGGAGCATCCAGGTTGGGCACAGGGATACCTGGCCACTCCTGGGTCTCCCTTGTCAGGACGAAGCCCCCATGGCCCCCATGCATGCTCTGCCAGCCATCAGGGAGCTCGGTTCATTTTCCAGGAGCCCCAAGGCCCCTGGACACTGCGGGACTTGGTGTGGTAGTGTCCAGCCTGGCCAGGGCGACCACCCAGGACCCCATTCAGTGTGGTTCTTGGATCTGAGGTGATGGCCATGTGTAGGAGATTATCCGGACACCCCCAGGGTGGACCAGGATGGTGCCTTGCTTGGTACCAGCCGAGGTCTGAGCCCTCCCCAGATCCTGCCCTGTTCCTGTTCCTGCTCCTCCCATCTCTGGTCACCTTTAACTCAGGAACCTAGCCTGGGACCTATTTGACTCACTAAGAGCCAACATGGCTGCCTAAGTTCCAGTTCACATTTCACCTTCTTTACTCCTACCCCTCCCATCGAGTGATCCAAGATGGCCCCCAAACAGCCCAGCTCTGGTGTGGCCTCTTTCAATCTGATTGGCTGCCAAGAGCCACCTAATTGGCCGGAAAAGGAAGCTTGGTGATTGGCCTGGCCTGCACCTAACCCGTCTATCAAAAAAAAATTTTTTAAATCCCTAGTTACATAATTGCCACACCTGGTACAAGCCGCTCCCTGATTGGTTATTTCTGGGTCCACGCCCCCTTCATAGAAGCTATATAAACCCTACTGAAGCTACTAGCTCCCTCTTTTGTCCTTTACATCTTGATCCTCCCTTGTTCATCTGCTTTCCAAACCCTTTCAAACCTGACCCCACACCCTACTCCTGAGAACTGCAACCTCCAACACTATCAGTGAAGACATCTGAGGACTGCAAGCAAGACTCCGTGTCAAGCCCAGGGCCTCCAAAGCCACGAAGGCTCCAAGCAAGACACAAAGAGCTCTCTGCTTCTCTTCCCCTGCCTTGGGAAGGAGGAGAGCAGAGAAGGCGAACTGCAAGAGGCAACAGGAGACACACTGTGGAACACTTTCATCGAGCCTCGTTGTGCTGCACCCCCTTTTGTTCACTTTGGTAGGTGCAGCTTAATAAATTCTTTTCCTGTTTGCAAGAAGGCTCCTGAAGTCCTTCTTTGGCACCACTGGCTCTTGCCTATTTCCAAGGGTCCCCAAGTACCCGTGTTGAGGCAAGCTCTGTTATCCGGCTGGGCCAGAGTGAACCCCAACAGCCATGCTTTCTGTGCAAACACACCTCATCTGGACCTCGAAGCCCTTGGACTCCTGGCATGGGCAACAGCAAAGGGCACAGGTCACGGTCCGAGCAGGACTAGATGTCTCTGCACTCTGCTGAATTTCACGTTTTTAAATTTTCTGAACAAATGCTAACACAACACCACTTAATAACCACTCCTTTCCCCCAAGAAGATAGTGTCACCTCTGTCCTGTAGGAAATTCTAATACATACTTTAACCTATATCTAAATATCTGTTTTATTCCATTTATGTTTATTTCATTCCCAGAAACATAGTTTGATTATGACTATAAAACATCTTAACATCTATTAGGAAAGATTTCCCCTGATTATATTTTCTTCAAAAACAAAACAAAATTCTCATACACTTATTCATCTAGATAAAATTTAGAGACACGTAGTCATGTTTCAACAAAAATAAAAAAGCATTGTGTTGGTGACTTTTTGTCATTGTGACAAATACCAGACAAAAACACTTCAGGGAGGAAAGTTTTGTTTTGCCTCAAAACTTCACAGGGTCCAGTCCATGGTAGGTTGGCTCCATTTTTGTTGGCCTGGTGAGGCAGAATATCTTGGGAACAGGAGGGCATGGGGGAGCAAAGCTGCTCACCTCTTGGGAGCCAGGAAGCAGAGAGAGAGAGATAGGTGCCAGGTACCAGATATACCCTTCAAAGACACGCTTCTAGTGCCCTGCTCACTCCAACTAGGCCCTATGTCTTTCTTTCTACCACCTGCTAATAATTCTATTGTATTATGAATCCATCAATGGACTCATGATCCATTCACTTCCCAAAAGCACCACCAGCTGGGGGCTAAACCTTCAACACAGGAGACTTTTACAGAGGCATTTCCTAGCCAAATCATGATAAGAACCCTACTGGAATTTTAAGTGGAGTGTTATTATATACACACATTAACGTGAAACAAATTGACAGCTTTAGAGTATTGAGTTTTCCTATTTATAAACTTTTGTTTAAATCTTCTTTTAAGTCCTTTGCTAGCCATGAGGTTTGTAGGTTTCTTCATACAGGTCTTGCATACTTCTTATTAAACTTATCTCTGGACTTTTTAAATAATAACAATGGAGAGTTACTGCTTTCCATTAACTTTCTAACCATTTGCTATGGCTTGGATAAATGTTCCCCAAAGGTCCATGTATTGAAGTGCCAGGAGCCAAGACCATAAGTAACTTTTTACAAGATACCCTGATGAAAAGGTGCAGGGTGTGGTGAAAAATAGCAGATGTTGAGCCACAGGGCATTGTGACCTTTGAATTGAAATTATCATCTGAAAGCGGTTGTCTGGGTTACAGGAGGAGCTGAAGACTTCTGAAGAATCCCCTGGCCCTTGTGACTTTCTTGCCCCTCCCCTCTCCCTTCCATGTGTATTTAAGCTACAGCAAAAAATTAAAGGCTTTGGAGCTTGATCAGACAGCCTATCTTGCTCTCATCCTTCGTGTCTCTTGTCTCTCTCTCATTCATTCGCCCCCTACTCTAGGTCCCTGTTGAACAGCCCCGAGGGCAGGGGCATTGAAGGTTTACTTCTTTAGTCTATGGGTCTTTAAGAAGTGGGGTCTAGCTGGGCACAATGGCACACACCTATAATCCCAGCGGCTTGGTGGGGCGGAGGCAGGAGGATTGCAAGTTCGAGACCAGAGGCAGTCTGCCTAACTTAGTGAGACCCTGTCTCAAAAAAAGTAAAAAAAAAAAAAAAAAAAAAGGGTTGGGGTGCAGCTCAGGAGTCCAGCACTTGCAAAGCATGCAAGCACGAGGCCCTGGGTTCAACCCTCAGGACCACAAATAAATAAATAAATAAATAAATAAATAAATAAATAAATAAATAAAAGGAAGTGGGGTCTAGTGGATAGTCTTCTGGTTATTTGGGGCATGCCATTACAGAGAATATTGGGCTCCTCGCCTCCATCATTTCTCTTTTTCGTTCCCAGCCTTGAAGTGAACAGGCTTTCTCCATTATACATTCCTGGTATAATATACAATGTACTGCCTTGCCATGGGCCCAAAAGCAACAGGGTCAACTGACCATTAACTGAAGCCTCCAAAACTGGACCAAAATAAGTCTTTCTTCTTTTTAAGTTGATTATCTCAGGTATTTTGTTATAGTAATGGAAGACTGACTAGCACACTATTGGTAATAATACTTTGGGCATATGTTTCTTTTCCTGTATTTTTTAAACTTTTATTTATAAATGTTGGTGGGGTACAGAGTAAGTCATTTGGCATATCCATTATGCAACTATTAAATCACTTTTGTTTACACATTCATCATCTTGCATATTTTATAGAGCAGTATCAACCAAAGAAGAAAAGAAAAAATAAGAATTTTAATTAATATGTAATGAAAATCATATGCAATGATAGGTTACATTTTCAATGAGTTTTCCTTCCTCCTACTTTTTCATGTTCATATATTCATATATTTGCATCCTATATTTTGAGATTTTTCTTCTGCCTCTTTATCCCTCTACATTACTTCCCTTCCCTTTTCCCCCTTCCCCAACCTCTGCTCCCATCTGCTGATCCCTTCCCAATTCTTTCTGATCTGCCTATATTTTCCATTCTTAGATAGGTATGATAGTTAATTTTTATATATCTAAATATGTATTTTTTCCATTAAGTTAGATTTGTCTCCCACATATGAGTGAGAACATGTGTTATTTCTCTTTTTAAGAATGGGTTAATTCACTTAAAATGATCTCCAGTTCCATCCATTTTGCTGCAAATGACAAAATTTCATTCTTCTTTGTTGCTGAGTAATATTCCATTGTGTATATATACCACAAATTTTCAATCCACTCCTCTGTTGATGAACATCTTGGATGATTCCACACCCTTGCTATTGTGAAGAGTGCTGTATTAAATGTGGAAGTGCAGATGACCCAGTGGTATGATAATTTCTCTTCCTTTGGGTATATTCCCAGGAGTGGTATAGCTGGGACGGGTGGCAGTTCTATTTTTAGTTTTCTAAGATTCCTCTGTATTGATTTCCATAGTGGCTTCATAGTTCACTAATTTACAGTCCACCAGCAGTGTCAAAGTGTTTCTTTTTCTCCACATCCTCACCAACATTTGTTATAATTTATTTTGTTGATCTTGAGCATTCTTACTGGAGATGGAATTTCAGTGTTGTTTTGATTTGTATTTTTCTAATGCCCAGTATATTGAGCATTTTTTCATGTATTCATTGGTCATTCATACTTCTTCACTTAAGAACTGCCCAGTTCCATCGCCCACTTATTTTGGGGGTTGTTATTTTGGTGCTTGATTTCTTAAGTTCTTAATATATTCTACTCATCTGTTTAGGAAAGACCCCACGTAATGGGATAACCTGCTTACATTGAAGGGCTCTTGCCAAGTTGTTTAAAAATTTCATAGCATAATTAAAATAAATGAAAGGGCTCATTCCATACCACCTCACACTCTTCAGTATTATTTTTGTAGATTCGTGGTTAATTGACTTGAAGGAAATGGCATATCCCTATATTTTACTTCTTGTGAAGATGAACATTTTTCCATGAGTTTCAGATATCTACATAAAAGACATGGCTCTGGATATGGACTATATTTGAAGAACTGAGATGCCAGTGGCTAGATCAAACAGAGTAAGCCTAGTCCAGTGATTTTTGCGCCAAGTGAAGGCATATTTGATTACTGAAGTAACTAGCATGGCGGGGAGAGTACTTGGAAATTGATGAGTGAGTGCCAGGAATGCCAGGTATCTTGCAGTTCATGGGCCAGTCTTGCATAATAATGAGCAACACACTGAACATTTACATGAGTGAAAACCTTATTCATAATTTTCCATGTTTAATACCTGATTCTATTTCATACACACAAACATTTTGCATCATTTTGATACTCACTGAAATTTGTAGGCATGAAATTATAAGATAAATCAAGGCAAAATTTATATCTTTATTTGTTTGGATATTAGTAAGACTTGTTCAACTGTTTGGAAGACTATGTCCCTAAGGACACCCTGCTGATGTCAATTATATTGCCAATACAACACATCACTATCAACTTGTTTTTGTAGCTGTCCCATTCACAGTGATTCCAGGAACAAATGCAAGAATCTGACTAAATAATTGAATCTTCTAGTATAGGCATGCTCAAACATTTACATATAAAAATACATATTAGTGTATTACAAATTAGTTTTGCCTTATTTATTCTGTTTTTGTTTGTTTGTTTTTGTTGTTAGTACTGGTGATTGAACCCAGGACCTCACACAAACATATACTCTACTATCGAGCTACATTCTCAGCCCCTATTCTATGTCTTGAACCTTGTTGTTGTTAGATGCCATCAAGACAGGCCCTATGTACATCAGAATGAAAGAGGCTCCATATCTGTCAGTGCTTCTCTGCTGTCTGTAGGGTTTTCAATGGCTGATGGTTTCGAGAGTGGGAGGCCAGGTCCTTTTCCCATTTCTGCAATGCTGGGGATCGAACCTAGGGCCTCAGAGTATGCAGAGCAAGCACTTTACCAACTGAACTAAACCTCAGCCCTGTCTTATACTTAGTGCAGCATATATATTTTTGTTTGTTTGTTTGTTTTTTAGATAGAGTCTCGCTATGTACCCCCAGGTGGCCTGGAGCTCTCTATGTAGCCCAGACTAACCTTAAACTCCTGATCCTCCTGCCTCAGCCTCCCATGTGCTGGGATTACAGATTTTTGACACCACATCTCGCTTATACAATATATTTTAATGGTATTATTGTTATTATTATTGTTAAAATATAGATAGGTATATCTATCTATCATTTGATTTTAAGATAGGAAAGAAGGCATTGGGAAACATTGAGATAAAAAGTGAGTCTTGAATGTTAAAATAATTAACACCATGTATTAGTTAGCTTTTGCATCGCTGTGAACCAAAATATCTGACAGAAACAACTTAAGAAAGGAAAGATTTCTTCTGCTTCATAGTTTCAGAGAGTCAGTCCACCATTGGGGGAGGCATGGCTGAAGAGCTCAATCCACGGTGGTGGGAGCAAGCAGCAAAGGACAACTCCTCACATCATGGCGGACTGGAACAGAGCACTTGGCACAAACCACGGGTGGGTATCACTGTCAGAGCCCCACCCCCTTCTCCCAGCTAGTCTGCACCTCCAAAAGTTTTCCTACTTCTCCCAGCTAGTCTGCACCTCCAAAAGTTTTCCACCACCTCCCCACATAGGACCACCAGCTGGGAACCAGTCCTTCAAACATGAGCCTGTGGGGGACATTTTATACTCAAACCATAACACCATCCAAACCATAACACCAAAACCATAAACCATCCCATGACCAAATTTAAACTAGGAAATTTAAATGGGTCAACATAGAAAATATTTTAATATAAATCACTACATTAATAGACCTAGGAAGATCATATGATAATCTCAAGAAGGACTGGACAAGGTTTTGCTAAAATTTAGCCCTCATTTCTAAAAATTGGTAAGAAAATAAAATAACCATTCCTAAAAATTCTAAAGAAAATAGAAATGGATTAATATTTCCTTGCCATGTTAAATTAACCACTTCTTTTTATTTTCTGTATTCCGCTGCTTTGACATCTGGACACTTGATGACCCTGGAGGGGCTGCTCATCCCAGGACCAGCTAATTTCTAGAGATAGTAGACAGCTCACCTCAGGACCACCTCCTTTCTGGACTCTTGGATACTGAGCACTATCTACCTGCTCCAATCACTCCAGGCCAAGTACTCCACAACTAGAATCAGCCCTATGCCCAGCTCTACTGAAATCATTCAAACTAACCATTACCAAGCCAGTTTACGCTTCTCTGCCCATTCTTTCCCACAGATCCCATATTAACAGCTCTTATCCACATCCCGCCCCCTCCCTCTGACACCTGATGGACCCCAGTGCTTCCCGCTGTGTCTCTCTGTGGTGTAGCATGTCTCTGCCTCTTGGGATCTGTGAATATGACAAGCTATCTTTGTTGTTGCTGTTGTGTTGTTTTTGTTTTCTTGCTGTGCTGGGAATCAAACCCAGAACCTTGTCCATGCTAGGTAAATGCCCTACCACTGAGTTTCACCCCAGCCCCAAACTATCATCACAATGAACATCATCTCCTAATCTACTGACCTTGCCAGAGTTAAAAACAATAAAATCTGAGTATTAAAACATATGCTGAAAAACATAAAATTAAATCCAAAAGCCAGCATTTTATTTAATGGGAACACCCAAGAGTCATTCCCATTAAAGTCAGAAACAAGGCAGAACGTCCACAATCTCCACTGCTATTTAACAAGGCATTCCATAGGTACAGGTCAACACAATTTGATGAGAGAAAACGATTAAAAGCATAAGAGAAAGTTTTAAATAAAATTGGCTGTACTTGCAGATGACAGAAGAGCAAACCTGAAAAAAACTAGAAAATTAATGATATGACAATTCAAACAATAAAAGTATTTCATAAGATAGCAGGATATAAGAGAAGATGCACTGGTTCACAACTGTTAATCCCAGCGATTTGGGAGACAGAGACACAAGGATCACAAATTCTAAGCCAGAGAGCCATGTACAATTTAGCAAGATCCTGACTCAAAAATAAAAACAAAAAACTAAAAAATAAATGGGCTGGGAGTGCAGCCCAGTGATAGAGAAATGGCAATATGTGAACTCCTGGGTTCAGCCCCCAAGTACAAAAAAAAAAAAAAAAGTAGGATACGAAATTAACATAAAAAAATCAAAAGCATTGACTTCTAGTTTCTGGCCTGACATGTGAAGAGCTTAGAATTCATTCTCAACCACAAAACAGAAAAGAAAAAAATGAAGGAAAGAAGGAAGGAAAAGAAATGCTGAGCCAACTGAATCCCAATATTTCTTCTTTTTCTTCTTCTTCTTTTTTTTTTTTTTTTTTTTTTTTTTTTTTTTTGCGGTACTGGGGTTGAACCCAGGGCCTCATGCTTGCATGCTTTGCAAATGCTGGACCATTGAGCTGCACACCCAGCCCACTTTTTGTTAACTTTTTGAGACAGGGTCTTGCTAAATTACACAGTACTAGTTGACAGTCTTTTCTCATTCACATTGTGATTTTCCTGGTTCTTCTTATGATGGGTGATTTTAAGAATGTATCCTTGGCATTTGGGTGTTATGTGTGAGAAGTCTCTGGGTACTGTTTTAGTCTCTTATTTAGATTTAGCATGAGGACTCAGGCCAACTTTTGTAGTTTTTGTTCTGATGATGAACTAATTTTTAGGGCCCTTGCAGTGTTGTTTTGATCCATTTGGTTTATCTGGTATAACTAGAGCTTCTCTGGACTGTGGTTTAGCTCAGTTGGTAGAGCACTGCTCCGCACTCTCTGAGGACCTGGGTTCAATCCCTAGCACTGCAAAAACAATAGAAGGACCTGGCAACCCACTCCCAAAAACAATCAGCTATTAAAAGCCCTATGAGGGTTGCTATGAGTGGGACACGACTCAACGGCACCTGACAACAGTAGAGCTTCTCCTGGTCACTGCATATGCTGCCCAGTGACACAGGAGTTTCCCTCGACCAGGCCACCCGGCACCTCTGGGTTGAGGAGGGACATCTCAGGCCCAGGCAGACAATAAGGCTTCCCAGGCTGCCTGCCTACTGTGGTGGGATCCTCATGCCCAGAACCATCCTGCCTCCTGGTTTCCCTAGGTGGGAGAGGGAAGTCTCTGAGCTGGTGGGGAAGGATAGCATGTCCCCTGGCCAAATATATTGTCAGGGAGTTTCCTGGTTTACCACCTGCTGGTCCTGCTGGCCTCACTCGATGTTATCACAGGTCCTCCTTGATCCAGGAGAGGAATAAGACCACCAGCACTGCTGTTGCCACATGGCGGTCAGGAACCCCAGGCCTGGGTCACCCTTTTCTGTTGGTTGGGTGGCCACAAAATACTCTGCCTCTGTGTGGTTCCCCATATCCTGAGGTCTCAGCCAGCCCACCTTCTTCCCACCTGTCAGAGTTGTCCTTTGGAACCTCATACGTTGCTTCCAACAGTTGTTCTTAGAAGTAGAGAGAAATGAGTCTACGCCACCCATCTAGACAGCAAGTTTGACCTCCTCTTGATGCCTCTGAAGGACTAGCCCGGCTGCACAGGAGACGGTGAAGGAGCCATACACACGCACCACGCACACAGGCAGCCTCCTGAGCACAGGGCAGGGTAGAGAAGGCAGAGTAGTGGATGTGGAGAGGCAAATGGAATATCCAGTACAATGATGGAAAAATCAAATCCCATTTACATATATCAGCACTAAGAGCAGCTACCTATCTGGGAATGGAGCTCAGTGGTAGAGCCCTTGCCTTGTGTGCAGAAGGCCCAGCACCACAATAGGAAAAAATAAAGTGAAAAGAAAACACTGAAGGTGAATGGTAATCTTGGAGGGAAGGATGGAAAGGCAAGACTGGAACTGAGTAAAGTATGTTGTTACATTCAGTTAAATATATGTTAACCACGAGGAAACCTAGTTCTGAGATTTAAAAAGATGATGGTTGTTAGTTAAAAGTCACAGGAATACAATGGGCAGTTCCATGGGTAAAGTATGGCACCACTGCTGTCCTGTTCTGGAGGAAAATGACAGCCTTGGGTAACTTTAGACTTGGCTAGAAATTTTCTTTTTGAGTATCAGGGGATTGAACCCAGGGCCTCGCACATGCTAGGCAAGTGCTGTACCACTGAACATCACCCCTACCCCCATTTTTACCTTTAATTTTAAGACAGAGTCTTGTTGAGTTGCACAGGCTACCTCTGGCCTCAAACTTGTGATCCTCCTGCCTCAGCCTCCTGAGTTGCTGGGATTACAGGTATGCAGTATGGTGCCCAGCACTCTGCTATAAATTGCACAACCATAAAGAATGAGTGTTGGGGATGTGGCTTAGTGGTAGAGTGCTTGCCTAGTATGTGCAAGACTCCTGTTTCAACCCCCAGCAAAAAAAAAAAAAAAAAAAAAAAAAAAAAAAAAAAAAAAAAAAAAAAAAAAAAAAAAAAA